>VZQC01004283.1:9229246-9248664 GCA_009823505.1 Rhizomys pruinosus | reverse complement strand
TTTGGTCTTTTCGCGGGCACAGGTTCTCCCTGTAGCCCCAGCTGCCTGGGCCCTTGCTCTGTCGGCCCCGGGTGGGTGCGACCCTCTGTCTCCCTCACACCCCTCCGCCTGCCTTTGGCCTCCCCTCGTGTTCGGCTTCAAGGCGGCGCCCCCCGGCCCGGCTTTTTTTTTTTTGGTCTTTTTGCGCCCGGGTCTCCCTTTAGCCCAGTGGCCCTGGGCCCTCCCTCTGTTCACGGGCTGGCCTCTCCCCTCCCCCTCGCTCCCCCTGCTTCTGCCTTCCCCCTAAGATGAAGCCTGATGGAGCTGTGATGTATACCACCTAAGGTGAAGCCTGATGGAGCTGTGATGTACACCACCTAAGGTGAAGCCTGATGGAGCTGTGATGTATACCACCTAAGGTGAAGCCTGATGGAGCTGTGATGTACACCACCTAAGGTGAAGCCTGATGGAGCTGTGATGTACACCACCTAAGATGAAGCCTGATGGAGCTGTGATGTATACCACCTAATGCTGACTCAAAGCACCTTTGAACAGTCTCCAATTTCCTCCATAATCATGTTTCTAGGTAAGAATGGGGCCACTGGTAGCATTTGTGTTCTATTTCAGTTTAGAATTTCAAATATTTTTTCTTTCTTTTTTTCCAATTCTTTTAATTCAATTTTTGTTTATTTCATACAGAAATTCTCAATCTCAATTACCTTTGTGTCCCCTTCTCCACTGGCACCCTCCCACAGACTGCCCCCCCACCCCATGGAATTCATCATACACTTTGCATTTGTGTCAAGGTTTACTGTGTCAAATTAGTGTCCTCGGACATTCCTCAATGCAAGTTCATCCATTGAGTCCAGTCAGCCTAACGTCTTAGAGTCCCTCACTTTTAGAAGACCAGCTCTTCCTCATGCAATAGTAATCAGCTGCCAATATTTCTTCAGCTAAGATTGGGATCTGCTGCTATTTCCCCAGTTCCATGTTGGGTTTTTGTCTGTTTGAGCTCACATGGGTCTTGTGCATGTTGATGTAATTGCTATGGGTTCATATGAGCAGGGTCCCAGGAGCGTGTAGGACTCTATTTCCACATGGCCACGCACCACCTCTCTGGCTCTTACAATCTTTCCATGAACACCATCAAATTGTAAGATTCACTTTTTTCAAGAATTGTATTTTTTTTTTTTTTGGTCTTTTTGAGACAGGGTCTCCCTATAGCCCCAGTGGACCTGGAACTCACTACATAGACCAGGCTGGCCTTGAACTCACAGAGATCTATCTGCCTCTGCCTCCCAAGTGCTGGAATTAAAGGTGTATGACACCACACCAGACAGACTTGTATTTTAATGGATTTGTAAATATGTTATCTTTGGACCAAGGTGTTACAATTCCTTTGGGTTTAATGGATAATTTCAAAGAGCTAATTGGAAGGTCCTATATGTAACAGAATAGATATAAAGAGCTCATAGGAGAAAAGTAAGGGAACTTTGTAAGAAATTCATGTTTCTTATAGGATCTGAGCTTTAAAAATATTTTATTTATTTATTTAATGTATATGAGTATATTGTATATACTATGTAAATGTGCCCATGTCATGCAATGCTCACAGAGATCAGAAGAAGGTATCAGATCCCTTGAACTGGAATTGTAGATGGTTGTTAGCCACCTTGTGGTTGCTGGGGACCAAACCCAGGTCCTCTGTAAGAGTAGCCAGTGCTCTGCCAAGCCATCTCTTGATTCCCAGGATCTAAATTCTTATGGAGATAGCAGAGAAAGCAGAAATGAGAATGGTTTAGAACTAATAGAAACGAAACCCTAGAACTTGTTAGTAAATGTATAAAGTTAATGCCAGTAGTCTGAACCTGGCTTGGTAATATGGCCTCAGCTCAGGAACATGAACCTTACCACTCTGTTTCAGGTTGCAGTCATTAGCTGCTTCTTGTATCTCTCTATATGAGAATTCGATGGAAAAATTCATGTAAAATACAAGGGGTCATTCCTGGCACTTAACAGTCTTTGTAAATTGCCAATGTCAATGTCACCACTGCTATTACTATCACATCATTGTTATTACAGAAAATGTCACATGACATGGGAGCTGACCTTTTTCACTGGATTGTCAGGTTTGACATGAGATCTTTTGATGTTTTGGTAGATTTCTCTTCTAAAAATGTAGAGAGGGTTGGCAAAGTGCATGCTTTGTAAGCATGAGGACCTGAGTTTGGATCCTCAGCACCCAAGTTAAAAAAAGCCTTAAATGGTGGTCTGGGTCCTTAATTTCAGTGCAGGTAAGGCAGAGACAGGAGGATCCCTGGTGCTCAGTAGCCAGGCAGCCCAGCCAAATTGGAGAGCTATAGGTCAGTTGAGAGACTCTCTAAAAACTACAGTGGAGAGGAATCGAAGACGACCCCCAACTTTGACCTAGGGATCATCATGCACTAGGGTGTACCCGTGTGTGTGCACCCACAGCAAAACCCCCCACCCCACACAAACACACTTAGAATAACTATCAAAATAAAATTAACTGCAGCATAGTTACCTCTTCCTACAGCATGAATATTTAAGTATGTATCAACTTACTAAAATGATCAACATCTAAAATGCTGTGGGATTAGTTATAATGGACTTGCCTAACACCTGACACTAATGAGAATAAGTATTGAATGTATGAGAAAAGTGCTGAAGCTGGGATGGTGAAGCCAGGTGTGTGGTGGTGCACACCTTTAATCCTAGCACTTGGGAGGCTAAGACAGGCAGATCTCTGTGAGTTCAAGGTCAGCCTGGTCTACAGAGTGAGTTCTGCGTATGTTGGGATTATAAGAAGACCCTGTCTCAAAAAGACCCCCCCCCCCAAAATGTAGACTTAAAAAAAAATCAATGCAAGTTTTTACAGGAAACTAAGGATCTGGCCATAACATGAACAGTGTAGTGCTGAGCTACTATGTTTACTAGCCAGGCAAGAGGAAAATCTTTAGAAATCTATACATTGGTGTTGGTCCTCAGTGCCAACCTGGCACCTCTTTTGTGAAGTGGCAGCTGAGGAGACTCCGGTGCTTGCTTGCCACTGCAGATAAGAAACCCAAGGAAGGAGTCAAGACTGAGAACAATGATCACATTAATTTGAAGGTGGTGGAGCAGGATGATTCTGTGCTGCAGTTTAAGATTAAGAGGCATACACCACTTAGTAAACTAATAGAAGCCTATTGTGAACAACAGGGTTTGTCAATGAGGCAGATCAGATTCGGATTGGATGGGCAGCCAATCGGTGAAACAGAAACACCTGCGCAGTTGGGAATGGAGGATGAAGACACGATCGACATGTTCCAGCAGCAGACAGGAGGTGTCTACTGTTTGAGGAAGCTGTTGCTTCACCCTCATCTGGTTATAGACCAAGAACATATTCTCAATTAGAAAGCTGCAATGTAGTTGTAGCACATCCTGTCTACAGCAGTACAGTTTTCTCTAGTCTTTCTTTCCCCTTCCCCATTCCTTTATTGTACATAAAGTAACTGGTGTATGTACACAAGCATACTGCACTTTTTTCTTTTTAACCTAAATGGCCAGTGTTATGTTTTGGTTGACATCAAATGGCGATGGTTGGGGGAAAGCACTGGTTCTGTGAAAACCTCCCCTTCTCCACTAGTGGCGTGCCCAGTCTGCTCTTATCTTTATATTCCAGTAACTTATTTTGCTTTCATTGTTTTAGCAAAAAATGAACAACACAAAAATCCTTGCATACTTGTTTGATTAGAGAATTTTAATGTTTTTCATTTATCATTGTAAAACCAAGGAAAATTTTCTAACCTTTTATACATAGCTGTTACATGTAGGGCATTCTGTCTTTAAGTAGGGGTAAATTACTCTTGAAAGAAAATGAATCTTACGTAGTTTTCCATTCAAGTCAGGCATCCTGTTGTTTAAATAAACTTCTTGTTTAAAATGAAAAAAAAAAACCCTTCCACATTAATATGATTTTGATACTGACCTTCCTGGGAATTTCTTCCTTTGGACAGAAGGACTTGGGTCCTGTCCAGCTCACTAATACGATGAAGATTGTCAAACTCCCCCCAGCGAGTCATTCTCCTGAAAAGTGACAAATCTTGTGAGAATAATTCCCTGTGTATTGTGGTGTCTGATAGTTCTCAGATTTACAATATTGATACTGTCACTGTGGGACTCTCTAGGTAGACAAATTATCCAGATTTATAACAAATTTATAATGTTACAAAAAATTGTGGTCATACCAGAATGATCACTGTGTGTTTTAAACATACCATGTAGGTTGTAGGCTTCGGAGTATATATTGTTATGTTAGCATAATAATTCATAGAAGGTTATATAGATTCTGTAGAATGCATATGCAAATAGAATTAGTAGAAACCACTGTAAGGTGTTGCTATATAGAATTTTACAGTACTTTTGGAGATTTTAGATATAAAGCACCTACTCTACTAATATGCATCAAGTACAGTATTAAAAGAACTATATAAAGTGACTCTAGCCTGATAAAATGTGGTACTTATCTCTAAGACCTAGACTGATATAAAATGCAACTTACAAAGAGGAAACATAAAGAGCCTCTTCACTAGAAAATTATGATTTCATGTGGAATAGTAATACATTTCAAAGCATTCCAGTGCCCAGAATAAATAAAATATCACAACTATTTATTTATTTATTTATTTATTTATTTATTTATTTATCTGTTTGTAAACAAGTTACTTAATTAACCTCTCTTGGCCTCTGAGTCCTCATCTATAAAATGGGAATAATCATAGTATGTGACAGGATTTCACAAGTTAATTTATGCAATATTCTCGAAATACATATGTAAGCATTCATAAATATCACCAGAACCATCCTCATCTCCACTGGTATCATCACAATTATCAATTATCACTTTATCCACATTCATTTCATAGTTGGTCAGGCACAATAGGGGGTTCAAGACATTTTTGGATCTCTCTAGGCAGAGGGACATTATTATTTATGGAGAGAATCTTAGTTCTACTTTTGGTCTTTTCCATAAAATCCATTATATTCTGAATCCAAAATATTCACAGTGAAGGAGTTTGTGACCTTTACACAAACATCACTGATGGAAAAACACCTTATTAATATTAATTGTAGTCAGTGTGAAAGCAAAGCCATCATTTTCTTCTTGGTCTTTGAAGTCCTTTAAAGTCTTTTACAGCTTTTATTTTATTACAGAATTCTTTTTTTTATTTTTTATTACAGAATTCTTACAAATGCTGATCACTATGGATGGGAAATCTCTTGGAAGCTTTGCGGTATCACATCAACAAGGGGTTCAAACATGGTTCAATATATTCAGTTTTGCCTCTTCTTTGCCATCCATTGGTGAAATAAAAACAAATACTTCTCAGCCCAGGACTGTGTAATTTGAGAACCATTCCATCCAACTGTACATGTGACTAAGCTTAAGGGCAGTTATCCATAATTTCAAGAGAGAACTGGTTAGAACACTCATATTGAGAAGGTGAACTTGTCCAAACATGGAAATGTTTGTGTTGCTCTGGCCAAACATCAGGAAGTAGACTATGGGCAAATTCAACTCTGGAGAGATTTTCTAATGAGTTGCAAAATAAAGTCGAGGTAGACATTTGATAGACAAATTGAATGGAGTCATTTCTCTCCACACAGTGTAAGCAAGCCCCTCAACATTATTGATGCAATTGAAATGTACACCTGTTCACCTTCCATTCTTCGTTTCATTCTGCCATGGCTTATCTAAACCATGCCGACAATGGCTTCAGAAAGATTAAAAATAGAAACAAAAGCCAGTGCAAGGAAAAATAACCTCGATGATGCTCCTCTTTTCTAGTTTTTAATGAAAAAATTCTGAAAGAAAACATTTGGTCCAGGTATGAAAGATCAAAGTCTTTCCTATAAAATCATTTCCATACAGAAGACAAGCGGTCAGCTCAAACACTGACTTATGTTTTAGGCCTGTACCAGTCCCATTCATGGAGACTTCCTCGTGGTTACTCATTTCTAATAGAGTTAAAAGAAATGAGCATGAAATGGCTGATTACTTTCTCAGAGGATGAACTGACAGATACAGGACTGTGGCCATTCCTGCAGCTAAGCACACACCGTCCTAGTCCTTCACTGTACATCATGCCACTGCAGACAGCAAGTCTGGGCTCCCAAGAGAACAGGGGTGCTCAGTTCTGCTCACAGATGCCCAGTATGGGAAAAGGAAAATTGGAGAAGTTTTTAAATGAGTGGATTGCCAATTTCTTTACTCCATTTAGTTAAGACTCAGAATTTAAATGAGTCACGTGGAGGGAGGTAATGGGCGGGGCGGCTGTCTAAGATTGGACTGATAGAGAATAAACAGTACCTATGGTGGTCTGTGCACCTTCAGAGAGCCATTCCACTGTGTCGTGCCTTCCTGCTTGAAAGCTTAGCTATGTGTGCCATGTCGCAACCAAATGTTGCTGTGTATGTGTCTATGTGTGTGAGAGAGAGAGTGGGAGATAAAGGGAAAGAGACAGAGACAGAGAGACACAGACTGTCACATGTGTGCATATGAGGAGGGGTCTCTTCTCCATAATTCTTACCCACTAGAAAGATCTACATACTGCAAGAACATACAGTGTTCAAGTAAGTTGTGCTGGATAGATCCAGTTGTTAACTTGACACATCTGGGTGAAGGAACCAGTGAAGCTTCTTGCACAACAGTGTGCAATGTAAACAGAAGGCCACAACTGGCCAACTGTCAAAGAATACGAGCCTCCAGAGTGTATATCCCTGCATAGGACTCCTAAATTAAACCTCGCCTTCCCATGGCTCAGGGATCATTGTGGAAGAGGCGGCAGAAGATTGTAAGAGCCAGGCCCAGTACATGAATCCAGGGAAGCAGAGGATTACAGACTACATGTGAGCTTGTGGTGATACTGGCATCAGGCATGGGACCCATGCCAACTCAGACAAGGTCTCAGAGTGGAGCAAGAGAAAAGGGTGGAGGACTGGCCCTGGACTGAGAGCTACTGGAGACAGATCACTGCTGGACATAATTGAGGACAATCATGCCTTACTTAATATTTCTAGATGTGCAGACTAGACTCCAGTGAGAGAATTTGTACAGAAGGACATCTGGGTTCAAAAGCTTGGCTGATCACCACCTGTAGAAGAATGAAATTAAACCCCTATCTCTCGCCCTGTACAAAAGTCAACTCCAGATGGATCAAAGACCTCAGCGTGAAACCCCAAATGCTGGAAGTGATAGAAGAAAAAGTTAGCAGCAGACTACAAGACATAGACATAGGAAAAGACTTCCTAAATCAGACAGCAGCTGCACAAGAATTAAGGTCAACAATTGACAAATGGGACCTCATTAAACTCAAAAGCTTCTGTATATCAAAAGAAACAATCAAGGAAGTGAAGAGAAAACCCACAGAGTGGAAGGAAACCTTCACCACAGATACATCTGACAAAGCATTGATTTCCAGAGTATATAAACTGCTCAAAAAACAAAGAAGAAAACAAATGAATCACTCAAAAGATGGAGCAAAGAGCTGAACAGAGACTTCACAAGTGAGGAATTAGAGATGGCTGAGAAACATCTTAAAAAATGTTCAATGTCACTAATAATTAGGGAAATGCAAATTAAAACCACTTTAAGATATCATCTCACTCCAATAAGTCAGGTTAGGATCAAGAAAACAAATGATACCAAGTGCTAGAGAGGTTGTGGGGAAAAGGGAACCCACATTACATTGCTGGTGGGAATGTAAACTTGTACAGCCACTATGGAAATCAGTGTGGAGAACCCTTGGAAGACTCAAAATGAGCTCACCACCTGACCCACTCCTGGGTATATACCCACAAGACTCATATTACCACAGAGCTATATTTATTGCAGCTCTGTTCACAATAGCAAAAAGCTGGAACCAACCCAAATGCCCCTCAACTGATGAGTGGATAGAGAAAATGTGGTACATCTACACAATGGAGTTCTATGCAGCAGTAAAAAAAGACAACATCATGAACTCTGCAGGTAAATGGATGGAACTAGAAGATATTATATTAAGTGAAGTAACACAGTCTGGGAAAAACAAAAGATGAATGGTATTCCTCATCTGTGGATGCTAGCACCAATAACCCAGTTATAAATATTTCTTGTTGGGAGTGATGCATATTGGAAAGAACAAACAACACCAAGAACAGAAAAGATTGCATCAAAGAACTGACTGAAATGGTTTATCTGTGGGGTGGGGGGATCGAAAGGGGGACACGGGTCTATATTTGATTTGTAACATAATCTGGTATTATATACATATAGCAATAAGTTAAAAATGAAAAAAATAGGGGCTGGAGAGATAGCCTAGCGGTTAGGAGCGCCGATGCTCTTGCAGAGGACCCGGGTTCGATCCCCAGCACCCACATGGCAGCCGAGAGCCGTCTGAAACTCCAATTCCAGGAGAACTCCAGTTCCAGGGGAATCCGACACCCTCTTCTGACCTCCGCGGCATTGCACAACACGGGTGCACAGACTTGCATGCAGACAGTACATTCATACACATACAGAAATAAATAAAATTAATAAAAAAAATTTTAAAAAAATGAAAAAAATAACAAAAAAAGAATTTTAAGGAACAGTGTACATTTAATTGATGTGAGTTTAACAGTTATCCAAATTTGCCCAAACTTTGTCTACATATTATATGGTATTTTCGGACTTAGTAAAAGTAAAGAGGTCTATATTAAACAACATTGGTTAAAAGGTTTTAATAAAAATGGTAATACATTTAAGCTAATTGGAAATATAAATTGTTGTCCACATTTGTTTTACTTATAATTTGTATAACAACAACTTTGGAGTTAGTGTATACAAATGTTCTCTATAATTTTATAATTTTTCTTTTGTACAGTATCTTGAAACATTTTCTTTTACCTGTAGGATAATTTAACTAAAGAAATTAAGTTTGCTTCCCAAATTAACAACATACAGTCAATGATAAACAGCTTGGGTAAATTTAATGAAAATTTACACCTTGATTCCTGCCTATAGGTATGTGTAATACAACTGCCTTTTTGAGATTCATGGGTCAAAAAATAAAAACCCAAAATAAAAAAGGGGGGATACAGTTATATATTAAACATTTGTCAAATTTTTCAATTTAAATCTTAAAACTAACTATGGGAAAAGATTTGCATGTTCCCACAGGTAAAACCATCACCAACTTAATGGCTGAGAAAGAAAAGATACAGCTTTACATTGTGCACGATGTACCAAGAAATATCAGCAGAGAAGTTGGCCCATCTAAACATTAAAAGGAAGAAAAGCCTCAGACTGCTACAGGCATCAAACATCTCTGTGGATCCTATTTGTAACAACTGTTTATAATGTGTCCTAACGAACTTTACCTTCCAGGTGCTGCAAAGTTTTAATATGAGAGATTTTCTTACCTCCTTTTCATAGAACAAAGAAAAACATGATGGTAATGAAGTCATTCTCTAACTGTAAATTAGAGCTGACTGTTATAGTGGTAATCTCTTATTAAACCAGTATAACTGCTTTCTTTAATTGACTGATAGACATAGGGAGTCTGAAAGGATAATTCTCTATTCAGAGCCAAATATAAAACTAAAGTCTTTATAAGCTGTGTAATTAAGCAAAATATATTAATATAGGAGAGCTCTGATATCAGCAATGGATTATTCTGCCAAGGAGATGTTGGCTAGGGGATCCGAGGCCCCCCCCCCAAAAAAAAGGTAAAGGCTTTTTGCCTGTAAACTGGGATACCTGCAAGAAGAGAGGTGGTAAGGGCTTGCTGTCGAAGACCTGGTGTAAACATGGGAAAGATGTATTGAGACCACACTTGCAAGTGTACAGTTGGTCTCTGGAATGCCAGAGAGTGTTACCAAGGCCACTAAATCAATAAAGCAAATACTGGTCTCCTTGAGTCAAGCAAGACTCCTCCATCAGCATCAGTTACACTTCACCTGCCTGGAAATACTGTGCAGCAGTGGCAGCCATATGTCTATATATCCCAAATCTAATTGGCTAGTGGCTCTCTCCTTGGAGGAATAATTCACAGCTGATGCCACAAGCTTACGTCCTCTAGTGGTTAGGAGATGTTATAAGCCATAGTAAGACCTTGTCATCTTTTACAGAAAAGCTATAGTTCATGGATTAGCATACCATCCAAACACTTGTGTCTATACTAACATAACCTACCCTAATAATTAGTACTGTTTAAATGCTTGTATATCTAATTGCTTGTGCTTCATTAGTAGGATTAAAAAGTTATTCATGAATAATCTGCCAACCCATGAAAGGAAACAGCCTGAACCAATCAGAGTCCAAAACAACATCTCCAGAGAAAGTAGACTGTTTTGCTTCTTGTCCACTTGTGCCCCTTTTCCAAAGCCTAGGGAACAATCTGCAGAAGAGGGGGCGTGGTAGAATGTAAGGGCTGTAATTGGGGTGAATGGTGAAACTACAGCAATATAGACTGGACTCTTATTTGATCAACATGCTTGTATATACAAGCCCCTCCAGCTGGACAATGGGGACCTTGGGCTGTATAAGTTTGGGTATAGCTGCTTGCAAATGGGTTTTACATGAAGGATGCTTTTATTCATTACTTATTACTTATTATTAAAAAAAAACAACAACCAAAAAAAAAAAACCCAAAAAGCTTGACTGAATAGGGCTTAACATGGAAGGTTGTAATGCATGAGTTCTGGTGGGGCTTATGGGCATGGAGGAGGGCTAAATTTGATTAGGAACCATTGTATGAAATGTACAAATGCTCAATAAAAAGAGTTTTCTACTCATAATTTTGCCAGGAGTAAATGTGAAGTATGATTGCCATTTTTTTGAATTTATATCTTATATACTTCTTTAAAAGCAAAGCTTAACCAAACTTTTTTTTACATGTTCACCAGCTTTATTAGTTCTCCTGGCTTCATGAGGTTGCCTGAGACTTTGGTTCCTCTTTCATAGGCTCATTGGCAGTCATGTGGAAGATGGCTCAGAAGTGGCAGATAAATAAAGTCAAACAAAACAGGTGTAATTTAACTATAGGTTTCTCAGGACTTCATTTGACCCATCTGCCTCTTTTCTGTCTGTCTGTCTACCTATCATCTCTTTCCATTCCTTCCCTTTACTCTCATTTCCCTCCTTTCTTCCTCCTCTTTGTGCTGGGTACTGGGATACAATGATGATTCAAGATATGTTCCTTGTCACCTAGAACCTCACACTGTAGATGGGGGACATAGATGTGTAAAAAGTACAGTAAACTGCATGCACTAGAGGTGATATAGAAAAGTTATTAGCGCACCTCAGTATGGACTCTGAGGGATCATGGAAGGCTTTTGGGAATGTGCTACGTGCCTTGCATCTTAAAGTACATGTTAGAAGCAGGCCAGAGAGATGATTTAGCAGTTAAGGGCAATGGCTCACAACCAGGATTTGGTTCCCAGCATCCATGTGGCTGCTAACAACCATATGAAACTCTACTTCCAGGGGCCTCAATATCCTCTTCTGGACTCCGTGGGCAGTGCATGCACAGGTACACTTACATACATGCAGGCAACACACATACACATAAAATAATAAATAAAAACTTTAGAAAGTATTTGTTAAAGGACAGCCACACAAATGGGTTCTGAGAACAGGCTGGCTTCCAGGCAGTTAGGTAAGTAAGAAACTTCATGTTGTGCTCAGGGAATTGCAAAGTATTTAGTACTTCTGTAGAATAATATTTGAGAAATAGTGGCAAGGTAAAAATCATAGTGGGGCTTGGGTATTTTCTCCAAGCTGATGTCTCATTTTCTTGAATTGTGGACAATGGTCAGATTGGGCAAGTAAATCATCCTGGCAACTCTTTCTCCATTTTCTCTCTTGATACAACTTCAATTCATCTTTTAATGGATGGGGGGTGGGCTGTTGGGGGTGAGAAGTGTGAGGAGAAAGCCTACTATCTCAAGGCATGAAAGAAGGACGAGAGGAAATTAGGGATAGAGGAAGAAAGAAGGAAGGCGCCTTTATAAGGATGATTTGAAATATTTATTAGTTTTCCTAAAAATTATGAAAGATAATGGCAAAAATCCACCCACGCTGGATATTGAAGGTCTAGTTGCATCTGCCCATACAGGACGCTGCTTTCTATACTTAATTTAACTCCAAATGCACTTTGTTGTGCTCAGCTAGACAGTTGTGTTCTTTCTGAACAACAGCAGAACAAATTTAGCCTCAGAGAAACAAGAAGATTCTTTCATTCCAAGAAGAGAAGTTTACATTTTATCCCCATTTTCTGGGGGGATTGGGCCAGGGCTACTCAAATCTCACATTTATATTTTGTCTCTTCCAGTGAGGAAATGCAAATCCTCAGGGAAGAAATACAGGAGAGGGTTCAAGAAACAGACTCTGGAGCCCATGGACCGAAGGCCTGAGGTTCCTCTGCTGTGTGGTAATTAGGGATCCTGTGCAAATGACTGAACCTCAAAGAGACCTGGTATCTGAATACCTAATTCACAGAGTTGTTGGGGGATTATGGGATTGTCTATAAGCAGTTACACACAGGTGTAACCAAAATTCTTTAAGACCACATATAATAAAAGTAGCTATGAGGGTCACCTAAGGAATTAAAAGCATGAAAAATTGCTTACCCTTTTCTGGCAAAGGTTTCTGGTGACTTCAGCAGAGCAAATGAAGAGATTTGCTTCTCGTCTTGTATTTTCAACTGTATGGGCCGTTTTAACCCCCAGAAAATGTCCAGCACTCCTTCAAGAATCGGTTGTCCATCTTCAGTCTAAGAAACCAATAACCATCATAATTCTTATTACATACTTATAGAAAGTAAATGCCTTAAGATGTAGAAAATGTAGAAATTAAGTCCACAGGAGGTATTAGTAGACTTAAATATATCCTAGGATGAATTAATTGCATGACTTCTTTTTTTGTTTGTTTGTTTAATAAGTATTTATTTATTTTTTATTGATGTTTTGTGTATTTCAGACATCATTTTTCAAGTCAGTTCAGGCATATTCCCCTTTCCTTTCCCCCTACCCCAGCCCACCCCACCCCAGATCATGCATTCTGCCATAACTGTCCTTGCATGACTTCTTAATCTCCAAAATTATTCTATTTTTTTGAAAGGCTATTTATTTATTTATTTATTTATTTATTTATTTAGTCTTTTTGAGACATGATTTTCCTTTAGCTCCAGCTGGCCTGGAACTCAGTATGTAGACTAGGCTGGCCTTGAACTCACAGAGATCCTCCTGCCTCTGCTGGGATTAAGGCACGCACCACCACAAACAATTATATCCAGCTCAGTGTTAATGACATGTTCATCAATGGGCAAATTACATTAAAATGCTTTCCAAACTCTGGTTCTTAGTAAGAGAATTTTATTATTTTATATGTATTTAAAGTTATAGGAGGTTTAAAAACCATATTGAACTAGAAATTAGAATAAACATTTATCAAGGGAATTGAGTTCAAATCCTTAGCACTCATGTAAAAAGTCAGACATGGCTGAATATGTCTGTAACCCCAGCAATGGGGATGAGACAGGTGGTTCTCAAGGACTGGCTGACCAGTCAGCTTAGCTTATAATGGCAAGCGTCCTGTTCCAGTGAGAGACCCTGTCTAATTAAGGCACTAAAGTGGAGAGAGAAAAACATTCAATGCCTGCTCTGGTTTTCACACACACACACACACACACACACACACACACACACGGTATTTTGAAGATACTTGTGAAAAGTTAATAGTATCTAAAGAATTCATTTTAAATTAGAAATTTATAACAAAAGGACTAAATGTGTAAACAACAAAAACCTAGCAAACATATATATTTAGATAGATGATATTTCATTTTCTAACCCATCTTCTCCTTTATATGTAAAGTACTCTTTTATTAAAGTAATATATTGTCATAGAAACTTTGAGAATATAGAAACTAAAGTCATATTTTTAAATTCATTAATTATAATTACTATGAAAGTTCAATTGTTTGACAGTATAACTGAACTATTTCTTTCACATTTTAAAGTGATATGATATAGTGCACATTCACTGGAATTGAACTCACTCTTTTTAATAAACAGATCAAACTTCATTTTCCAGATACACCAAAATTTATTAGATAAGTCTACATTCATACACTTAAGATATCAGCACATTTTCTCTATTACATATGATGTCTATGCTGCATTTGTAAGAAAATACATCTTGCTGCATTTGTAAGAAAATAGTGAATACATATCTATAACATTTTCCATTACTTGAGAAATATTACATTTTAAAAATATAAAGCAAATATTTCTTAAAGTTATTTCTTTTATGTTTTCCTAGGCCAGAAATGCTTAGAAAGTCATAGGCATTCCAGGCGTAGTATTTTATGACATGGTCTAAAAATGGAAATTAGAATAAATTCTGAGTCACCTGTTTCTCTCGGACTACTTGTGTTTCTAGGTTATCCAACTCATCCTGACTCATCTGTAAGTTTATAGAATTTGTTTTTGGTGAATCTGTTGCATTTCTTTAATGGGCTTACCTGTCCATATAAAATATGCAGATTTTTCTGGTTCTCATAAAAAATGTTATAGTTCTTCAATAAAGAATTAAGTTGTTCCCTAAAAAAATGAACATTATATTCAGTTACAATCAATCTTAGGCCTTGAAATAGTAAAAGGCAATAACAGCACTTCTAATTCATAAAAGTGTGAGATGAAAAAATGGTTCTGTGGAATCTTCATTGACTATTATTTTAGCTGAAGGTATATTGATGAGATTTGAAGAGTCTTAGGACATTAACAAAATTTAAAGGTGCTAGTTCCTAAATAAAAATCAGAGAAAGAGGCTGAGGCTGAGGGCAATGGTGTAACAAGACCTGCTGCACAGGGGCAGCTGGGGGCAAATCCAGCTTCATATTAGCTCTTGCTTTGTTTTATTTCACAACAGTTAACCACCCTCCACTAAGCACATTACGGCCCTGACACTGTGCTTCTCACTGAGATTAAAGCAAACCTTAAGCAGCCCTCAATTCACAGGCCAATTAACGATCACTTCTCCAGAGAACCCTTTCCCTGATGACAGGCTGCCTGGCAGAGCCCCCTGGTTCTGCCACACCTGTCCTTCACTTCTGGACAGGTTTAGTGTTTCAACCCCACTAACAGCAATGATTTCTTAAAGCTTCTCTGTACCTACTCTATGTTCATAAAAGCAGGGATTATTTGAATGTGAACTTGGCCTTCTCTCTTTATCCCTAGACTCTCTAATGTCTTCTTTTTTTTAATATCTTTTTAAAAAATAGAATTCAATATCCTGTTTTTATAGTGACTCGAGCAACTGCATTTGATCCAGTCTTCTGTGTCTTCTTCCATCTCATCCTAATATTCTTTCCTTTATGTAGAACAGTCAGCCCTAGGCTTTCTTGATGTTTCTTGAATATTCCAGGCCCTGCCTCAGGCATTTGAACTTGCTGATCTCTCATCTAGAAGGACTCCTTCCCACCATCACATTGCTAGAGCATACATTTCAATTTAACTATTTAATCAGAAGCTATCTACTTAAGCTCATTTTCTTGATCACTCATTCTAAATGTCTCCCTCTCCCAACATTTCTTATCCTGTCTTTCCCCTTTTACTTCTACCTTTGAGTCATCTGTCTATAAAGTTACTTTAATTGTGTGTTCTGTCTGCCCCTAGAATGCAGCCGATGAAGGGTGTAAGGTGCTTTATTCAGACTTTGTGTAGTCCAGGTAGCATACTATCGGGTACACGGTAAGAACTCAAATTCTGGTTGAATGAAATGATCAAAACATTCTCTTAAAAAATAGTAGTAATAAACAAATGGGAAAAAAAACTTTTTAAGATGATCATATTTATTGATGAAAATTCTGTAACATAAATATTTCACTGCCTACATCTCTTTGACCCTAATACTTGTTTTGTCATTTTCATAAGAACACTGGCTCTATGAGAGCAGGAAGTTTGGTTTTAGTCACCATTGTTTACATGGCTTAAAGCAGATACTTGCCCATAATAAGCTATTATTCAATAAATACCAACTGACAAGCGAATGACAATTATTTATATTAATTTTTGCATGTCTGAAATCAAATGTGCTTTTTGTACTGATGCTTTCTCATTTGAGATTTTCAATGTGCACATTTTGAAGGATTAATATACTCCACACAATGACCATAGAAAGAGATCCTACTGGCTGGGCATGGTGGCGCACACCTTTAATCCTAGCACTCAGGAGGCAGAGGCAGAAGGATCTTTGTGAGTTCAAGGCCAGCCTGGCCTACAGAGTGAGTTCCAGGATGGCTGGGGCTACAGGGAGGCCCTGTCTCGAAAAGACAGACAGACAGACAGACAGACAGAAAGAAAAAGAAAGAAAGAAAGAAAGAAAGAAAGAAAGAAAGAAAGAAAGAAAGAAAGAAAGAAAGAAAGAAAGAAAGAAAAAAAGAAAGAAAGAAAGAAAGAAATCCTACTGGAGGCCTCTAGGCTGCCATTCCATGTCCCAGGGGAATTACTCTAAATTGTTAATGTTAATGAATATTTCTATTCTAAACCTTACTGGATACACTGATTTTATTCCTTTGGGGTGATTACTGTGAGGTATTTCTTTAAAAATTGTGCTACCAGTAAAGAGCCCAGCAGCCCCTTTATAGCTCCCATTCTTTATGGCAAAGCAGCACACAGAAATTTCAGGTTCATTTGGAACGCAACTCCTGAAAAGCTGAGTTGTGGAGTTGTTATGAAAGAAATGCAGCTTTATATAATCTCACTCCCTTCTCTGCTTCTGAGAAAACTACAGTATGAGAAAAGCACGGTATGGTATGAGCCTTGGAAGTGTTACTTTAGGGCCATGTGCAACTGGAAAATGCTTCTGTTCCTAAACAGAGTCCGACCAAACCTGCTTCCCACAAATGACCTGGGAGTTGGCAACCCTTGGTCCTCGGCTGCCTGTTTTTATAAATAAAGTTTTACTGGAATCTAGCCACACTAATTTGTTTATGGTTGTTTTCTGGCTGTAACTGCAGAGTAAAGTATCTCTGACTGCAACCATATGGCCCACAAAGCTTAAAATAGTTATAATTTGGCTCTTTGCAGAGGAATTCTGCCAACTGACACTCCGCTGCATAACACAGGGTAATTGGAGACCATCAAATTCTTCCATGTTTTCTTTCTTTTTCTTTTTCTTTTTTTTTTTTGTCTTTTTTAGACAGGGTCTCCTTGTAGCCCCAGCTGTCCTGGAACTCACTCTGTAGACCAGGCTGGCCTTGTACTCACAAGAGATCTGCCTGCCTCTGCCTCCCAAGTGCTGTGATTACAGGCATGTGCCACCATGCCCAGCCTTCCATGTTTTCTTACCACAAGCAGAATCTTTTTGGTTGAGTATTAGGAGTACTTTGAAGGATTTTAGAGGATAAAACAAGGTTATAACTCAGTAATGTACTAAAATTAAGTTAGAAAAGTTAATGGTTTAAGGTAAAATGAGGAATAAGGTAATTTGGAAGATTGTGAAAAATTATAGTCATGGTGAATGAATTCCAAAGGTACTTTTTTGGGGGGTCTGGTCTTTTTGAGACAGGTCTCCCTGTTGTCCCAGCTGAGCTGGAACTCGATTTGTACAGAGATGCACCTGCCTTTGCCTCCCGAGTGCTGGAATTAAAGACACGTGCCACCATAGCCAGCTCCAAAGGTACCTTTTAATTGTGTGCATCTTAAAGATGATTAGTTTATGGACCTGATGAAGTGATGGTTCTACATAACATCAGAAAAAAATGCTAGCCTTTAATGTTATAAGTTGACTAGGAACAGGGGGTGCTAAAAGAAGGTAAAGAGTTTCTGTCTAGGGCTGGAGAGATAGCCTAGCAGTTAAGAGCACCGACTGCTCTTGCAGAGGACCCAGGTTCCATCCCCAGCACCCACATGGCAGCTAAGAACT
This sequence comes from Rhizomys pruinosus, assembly GCA_009823505.1. NCBI lineage: Eukaryota > Metazoa > Chordata > Mammalia > Rodentia > Spalacidae > Rhizomys > Rhizomys pruinosus. The sequence continues at coordinate 9,230,732 of VZQC01004283.1, read as the reverse complement.
GTCTGTAACTCCAATTCCAGGAGAACTCCAGTTCCAGGGGAATCCAAGACCCTCTTCTGACCTCCGAGGCATTGCATGATATGGGTGCACAGACCAGCATGCAGACAGTACATTCATACACATATGAAAATAAATAAAATAAAAAAAAAAGAATAAAAAAAAAGAGTTTCTGTCTAGTTGGTTCTCTTGTCTGCTGACTAATTTAAATGATGTATTCTAACAGAAGGCCTGAACTAATGATAATTCATTCATATGCTCCAGAATCCTTGTGTGAGCACAGTCAAGAAACCTTAGTCCTATGTTGAAGGTGGGCAACAGCTTAAGAAACATGCTACTTGGGGTGAACTTCGGTGAGAAATAATTAAACAGGAAGAGTGTGAAGAGCTCACTAGACCAGAGGAAAATTAACAAGAACACATGATCATTTCTGGAGTTTGTAAGGAAAACTCAGAGTTGAGATTCCAAAAATACAACATATAAATTGGGGATTTGTGAGTCATGAGCAATAAGAACCACTTTAAGAAACCTAAAATTTACATCACAACATGGATTTAAAAAAAAGATCTTTAAAGGAATGGTATTTTTACTAAACTGAGAAATGCCAAATTTGAACTTCTAATGAAATAAATGCGTGAAACCATCAGCTTCTCCACCATAGAAGCTGACATTCCCACACAGGCCCTGCAATGGGGGGGGGGGGGATTCTTGGGAAATGCTGAGAGTGCCCAGAATTCACTAGCATGGTCTCAGGTGGTGAAGGCTGTCTCTTTAAGGGTTCAGCTTGGCCTGAGTGAATCACAGTAGATGCAGACTTAGCTGTAAAATGCATAGGTATACTCTGCTTTGGGGGGGCCTGAATTATAGCTGCTCAGAAGATGGGGGTTACCCACATTCTAATGTTCTAGATCCTTGAAAAATGGATTTAGCAAGAAATGAATTCCTCTCTCTTTATCATACTATTTAGCTGTCTAGATTTTTCAAACTGTAATAAATGTGGGCATGAGATAGAATGATGGGGGAAATGACTAGCTCTTCATAAACACAGACATGGGAGCCAAATATTAGTTTCAATATGAGAGTTCCCTCTTGTCACAATAGTTCACAGCATCCTTAAATACCCTTTCTCTGGAAACCAATAAACTCTGGCCTATTCTTGAGTCTTAAAACTTGGAACAAAATACAGATATGGTCACATATAACCCAACATGAACTTCAGAGATGACCACATGACAAAAGTAGCACAAGGGGATAATTTGACTCAGCCCAGCTGCCCAAAGTGTAAGTGGAGGCCACATGTGGCTGTGTCTCCTGCATGTGCGTCACTTCTGCCTCTGGGGGACTTGGTGAAAAGTGTTCACAGTTCAAGTCAGGCTGTCACGGAAATTGCCACATGACACTGGCATTCAATGACATTCTTTTTGGGGGGCTGCCATGTCTTAGAGCTGGAAATGTTTTCTTGAGATAGTCCTTTCCACACATAAAAAAA
>VZQC01004283.1:9187316-9229212 GCA_009823505.1 Rhizomys pruinosus | reverse complement strand
AAAAAAAAAAAAAACTCGGGGCTGGAGAGATGGCCTAGCGGTTAAGAGCGCCGACTGCTCTTACAGAGGACCTGGGTTCGATCCCCAGCACCCAAATGGCGGCTGAGAACTGTCTTTAACTCCAGTTCCTGGGGAATCCGACACCCTCTTCTGACCTCTGCGGCATTGCAGGACACGGGTGCACAAACCTGCATGCAGACAGTACATTCATACACATACAGAAATTAAAAAAAAAATGAGGCAGAATAAAAATCTATTTTCTTGCACATTTGGTTTCTTTTTTCCATTGACTTTGTTCATGTTAAATTTTAGCAACATGATTATTCAATAATTTCATATGGTAGGCTCAAAGAGCTGAGATTAAACTTCTACATATCTTTATAAAACAACCAGGGATTAAACATATAAGCATCATTAATTGACTCTTCATTGGGATTAAGTTTGTGATTTTTATTTTTGGCTTCTAATGCTGTATGCTTTCCCACCTGTGAACTAAGTGTGTGATATATTCATGATTTTCATAACTGACTTCATAATTCACACTATAAAGGGTTTTCTGTTTCTTAAAAGGTAGAGCCAGGAAACAGGAAGATAACAGAAAATGAAAACTTTAAAGGCTTATGGCTGAACCAACACAAATGGTTACTGTAGATTACTAGTATCCTGAGATACTGGCAGAGTTTTCAGAACTCACTTTATCCTTTATTACTGTCCACTTGAATCCTGGAATTGAAATTGCAAACTTCAGCAAGACCTCACCCAAGAGACCTCGGGTGCCAGGGCTCTTTGCCTTGGGCCTCCTCTTCTGACTCAGATGATGAAGAAAGAATGCCCTCCCATCTATTCATGCAGAGCATCCTCAGCTAGCAAGGTAGGTTAGTCATGTTTCCACTGAAAACGGGTCCCACTGGGTTCCAAAGTCTGAAAGCTGAGAGGCTAGGGAGAAGGAGGCTATCTTGAAGGAAGGAAAACTTACATTATTAAAAAGCTGGAAGTTTTATCTAGCTCCCTTGACTTCAAAGTCCCGGGGAGGAACACGTGCACTGAACGTGCTGACCTTGGGGAGGAAACATTCCTTGCTTTCCCAGCAACTCCGCTACAGAGTGTCACGAACAGTCAAGAGTGGTGGAGGCAGTGGGTTGTGACTTTTTTGCTCCTCCTCTTCTAGGCAGTTCTCTCCTTAGACTTTTACTCCTGTAGACCCTGCTGATGACTGGCAATAGAAAGAACTTGGGGAGTTCCCCACATTCACTTGTGATCTAGTCAGGAAGGTAATATGCTACCCCTCTTGCTTTCTACTCATGACCTCCCTCTGGCTGCTTTGGGGACTCCTAGACATTCATTTCCTTCAAGACCGTCCCTGCAGTAAATGGTGCTGGGGTCACTGATGGGGTGGAATCTCAGCGTTACTTAGGGCTTCTAGGGATCACAAAAGTGTGTAAGGATTAACAATTAAGTAATCATGTCATGGTAGTAAAAGCAAAGTTACAGTGCAGGCTATTTGGTAGACCAAACAAATGATCCAAATATTTTAGCTATTCAAGCTCCACCAAATGGCTCAGACATGTCACTAAATGAGGACAAGGTCTGGAAAGGACAGAGAGGGGGAGGCATAATGGTTCTTTTAATGCTAGTCTTTCGAAAGAAAGCAATCCATTATCTGTCTTTTTGCACATGTCAGGTCTCTTACTGTGTGGCCCATGTTGGCCTAGAACTCATGAACCTCTGCCTCAGCTTCCCAAGTGCTGGAATTATAGGCCTGGAGCATCATACCTGGATCTGACCATTTCAAAGATGTTTTCTTTTCATAAGAATAAATGTCAATGTTTCAAAGTCTTACACTTGGGAATGTTTTCTACCCTTCAAGGGGGGGGCACTTAATCTACCTCATTTCCTTTTATATTTGGCTTTGAAAATTTAAGAAAAAAATTTAAAAGCACAACCTGCTGTCCAGTTGGTCCTTCAATGGAAGGATGCAGGTCAGATCTCATTTTCTGCCACATCGAATGGCTGAGTTCTTGGGGCAGCTTGTGTGGTCAGGAGGCAGGAAAGCGAAAGAGGGCTTTCCCTAGCATGTGTGCCTCTAACGGCTGGTTTAGAGCCTTGAAACTACTCACGCATCAGCACCAATGTATATGCTTTGATGCCTGTCTAAAGGATAGACTTGGTACTTTTGACCAACGTGAGCTTGAGTTTGTTTCTTGTTGGAGCTGACTGTGTAGGGGGAACAGACTGAGAAGCAGTCAATGTTTGAAAGCTGCATAGACATGGGTGCAACCCAGTTACATAAGCTTATGTTAATACGTAGTTCTCTACCTTATGTCAGCAGAATTACCCACAGAGTTTATTGAAATAGACTGCTAAGCTGCCTGCCCCTGTGGTGGTTCTTACTGAGTAGAGTTCAGGAGGTCTGAAGTGGTAGACTACGGCCTCAGTAACAGGAACACCCAGCCATAGGAAGAGTGAGCGAGAGCTTTCAGGCAGGCATGCAAGTGTCATGACTTGAGGGCAGGGCAATGCTTGGTACATTTGAAGGAAAGCAAAAGAGGGGATTCAAAATGGGGTTGCGGAAGTCCTCAAGGCCTCAGAGGCTATGATGAGGACTTCACATCCTGTTCTGAATGCAACAAGAAACTTTGGAGGGTTTAGGCAGGATGGCGAGTTTATACAACAGAGAGACAGTCTGGCTGCTGGAGGTGAATGAGAGTCAGAGATACAGATGGAGGCGCAGGGAGAAGGCGGCTGCTGAAGTCAAGCAAGAGCTCATGGCAGCTCCACCTAGAAGGGGAACGCAGCTGGTCCCGGAACGTGGAGCCCACGTGCTGTACGAAAGCAGCTGGGCCCGGAATGTGGAGCCCACGTGCTGTACGAAAGCAGCTGGGCCCGGAACGTGGAGCCCACGTGCTGTACGAAAGCAGCTGGGCCCGGAACGTGGAGCCCACGTGCTGTACTGTGGGCCGGGTGAACCACTCCTGGTTTACTCTTTCATTTTAAGTTCTCTTCTAAAACAAGCCTTATGGAATTTTTGGAAATTTTTGGAAAAATAAACATAGTGGTGCCACACACTGTTGGTCATTGCTTGGTCAGGCATAGGCGTGCTGTGTGTGGAAGTGTCCTTTCTGTGTGGATGATGAGGAGCTTCTGTGCCTGCGGAGAATGAAGATGACTATGGCCTCACACACTCATGCTCCTACTACTCCTTTGGACGAGGAGATGATCCAGCTACTCTATTTAATAAAGTCTAATGAAGTCTTCCACTTATTTCCTGATATGCTGTCCATACTCACCAGGCCTTTGGGGTTGTCACTGGAGGGAGGCCCATGATTCTTAGGGCTACTGATTTGAGCGTGATCTCTAGACAGGAAGTCTTGACGCACAGCTTCTAACAGTGGCTGCTGCTTGCTTTGCTCTTCAGTGATGCTCTCATGACTGGCCACTGACATCATTTTGCAGCATGTATCAACCAACTGTGCTTCTCAGTCTATTGCTCACACTATCTTCACAGGGTATATAATAGGTCTGATCATAACATCTGCTTTGCTTAACATCCTTAAATGGCTTTCCGTTGTTCTGGGAGTCAAATTCCCCAATCTCTATCATGGCACATGAAGTCTTATGGCTCCTCTCCCACCCTTTTAGAAAAGCTTGTCTGTGTTCTGCACCTTAGCTGCCCTGGAACCTTTTGGTTGATGTTTCTCTGGACTTCTTGGCCATAAGATTCTGGGAAGACTTCCTGTGTCAGGAATATTCTCACACCTGCTCCTCTGAACTGAGCTCCCTCCCTGGTCAGACCTCAGTATAAATAGTTTCTGGGAGCTTTCCTGGAACTCACTTATGTGAGGCGCTGTTCTTCCATGGAACTTGGTTTCTTTCCCTCAGAACCTTTACCCCAGTTTGCTTTTAAGTCTGCAGTGGGTTTGTAATCCCCAGAGCGGTGGGATCTGAACCACTCAGGAACTCAGACATGGAAATACCCATCCTGCCCCAGGACTATGGCCTCGGAACTCTGAGAAGGGGCCTGGCACTCCTTTATGTTAACAAGCCCTGGGGTGATTTTGCTGGAGGTTCAAAGCTAAGAGCTGCAGCTTCAGGCATTGAGCTCCTTCCCAGCAGAGCTCCTCCCTAGCACGGTCTGCCCAATCAAACGCCCTAGCTTCTCTGTATAGCTTCTAGCTCCAGGCATACCCGAGAACCTGAGACATCATTTGTTTTTTTTTTGTTTTTTGGGTTTTTTTTTTTTTTTTTTTTTCTTTTTTGGGACGGTGTCTCCCTGTAGCCACAGATATCCTGGAACCACTCTATAGACCAGACTGCCTTGAACTCACAAAGATCCCACCTGGCCTCTGGCCTCCGATTAANGACCCTCGTCAAGAATAAAGACAAAAAATATAAAAAAAAAAAAAATACCGAAAAAACAAAAAAAACAAAAAAAAAGAAAAAGCCTGATGTGCTCAGCTCGGGACTCTGAGGCTAGAACTTATACCGAGAAGCTAGGGCGTTTGATTGGGCAGACCGTGCTAGGGAGGAGCTCTGCTGGGAAGGAGCTCAATGCCTGAAGCTGCAGCTCTTAGCTTTGAACCTCCAGCAAAATCACCCCAGGGCTTGTTAACATAAAGGAGTGCCAGGCCCCTTCTCAGAGTTCCGAGGCCATAGTCCTGGGGCAGGATGGGTATTTCCATGTCTGAGTTCCTGAGTGGTTCAGATCCCACCGCTCTGGGGATTACAAACCCACTGCAGACTTAAAAGCAAACTGGGGTAAAGGTTCTGAGGGAAAGAAACCAAGTTCCATGGAAGAACAGCGCCTCACATAAGTGAGTTCCAGGAAAGCCCCAAAACTATTTATACTGAGGTCTGACCAGGGAGGGAGCTCAGTTCAGAGGAGCAGGTGTGAGAATATTCCTGACACAGGAAGTCTTCCCAGAATCTTATGGCCAAGAAGTCCAGAGAAACATCAACCAAAAGGTTCCAGGGCAGCTAAGGTGCAGAACACAGACAAGCTTTTCTAAAAGGGTGGGAGAGGAGCCATAAGACTTCATGTGCCATGATAGAGATTGGGGAATTTGACTCCCAGAACAACGGAAAGCCATTTAAGGATGTTAAGCAAAGCAGATGTTATGATCAGACCTATTATATACCCTGTGAAGATAGTGTGAGCAATAGACTGAGAAGCACAGTTGGTTGATACATGCTGCAAAATGATGTCAGTGGCCAGTCATGAGAGCATCACTGAAGAGCAAAGCAAGCAGCAGCCACTGTTAGAAGCTGTGCGTCAAGACTTCCTGTCTAGAGATCACGCTCAAATCAGTAGCCCTAAGAATCATGGGCCTCCCTCCAGTGACAACCCCAAAGGCCTGGTGAGTATGGACAGCATATCAGGAAATAAGTGGAAGACTTCATTAGACTTTATTAAATAGAGTAGCTGGATCATCTCCTCGTCCAAAGGAGTAGTAGGAGCATGAGTGTGTGAGGCCATAGTCATCTTCATTCTCCGCAGGCACAGAAGCTCCTCATCATCCACACAGAAAGGACACTTCCACACACAGCACGCCTATGCCTGACCAAGCAATGACCAACAGTGTGTGGCACCACTATGTTTATTTTTCCAAAAATTTCCAAAAATTCCATAAGGCTTGTTTTAGAAGAGAACTTAAAATGAAAGAGTAAACCAGGAGTGGTTCACCCGGCCCACAGTACAGCACGTGGGCTCCACGTTCCGGGCCCAGCTGCTTTCGTACAGCACGTGGGCTCCACGTTCCGGGCCCAGCTGCTTTCGTACAGCACGTGGGCTCCACATTCCGGGCCCAGCTGCTTTCGTACAGCACGTGGGCTCCACGTTCCGGGACCAGCTGCGTTCCCCTTCTAGGTGGAGCTGCCATGAGCTCTTGCTTGACTTCAGCAGCCGCCTTCTCCCTGCGCCTCCATCTGTATCTCTGACTCTCATTCACCTCCAGCAGCCAGACTGTCTCTCTGTTGTATAAACTCGCCATCCTGCCTAAACCCTCCAAAGTTTCTTGTTGCATTCAGAACAGGATGTGAAGTCCTCATCATAGCCTCTGAGGCCTTGAGGACTTCCGCAACCCCATTTTGAATCCCCTCTTTTGCTTTCCTTCAAATGTACCAAGCATTGCCCTGCCCTCAAGTCATGACACTTGCATGCCTGCCTGAAAGCTCTCGCTCACTCTTCCTATGGCTGGGTGTTCCTGTTACTGAGGCCGTAGTCTACCACTTCAGACCTCCTGAACTCTACTCAGTAAGAACCACCACAGGGGCAGGCAGCTTAGCAGTCTATTTCAATAAACTCTGTGGGTAATTCTGCTGACATAAGGTAGAGAACTACGTATTAACATAAGCTTATGTAACTGGGTTGCACCCATGTCTATGCAGCTTTCAAACATTGACTGCTTCTCAGTCTGTTCCCCCTACACAGTCAGCTCCAACAAGAAACAAACTCAAGCTCACGTTGGTCAAAAGTACCAAGTCTATCCTTTAGACAGGCATCAAAGCATATACATTGGTGCTGATGCGTGAGTAGTTTCAAGGCTCTAAACCAGCCGTTAGAGGCACACATGCTAGGGAAAGCCCTCTTTCGCTTTCCTGCCTCCTGACCACACAAGCTGCCCCAAGAACTCAGCCATTCGATGTGGCAGAAAATGAGATCTGACCTGCATCCTTCCATTGAAGGACCAACTGGACAGCAGGTTGTGCTTTTTAAGATTTTTTTCTTAAATTTTCAAAGCCAAATATAAAAGGAAATGAGGTAGATTAAGTGCCCCCCCCTTGAAGGGTAGAAAACATTCCCAAGTGTAAGACTTTGAAACATTGACATTTATTCTTATGAAAAGAAAACATCTTTGAAATGGTCAGATCCAGGTATGATGTCTCCGGCCTATAATTCAGCACTTGGGAAGCTGAGGCAGAGGTTCATGAGGTTCTGGCCAACATGGGCCACACAGTAAGAGACCTGACATGTGCAAAAAGACAGATAATGGATTGCTTTCTTTCGAAAGACTAGCATTAAAAGAACCATTATGCCTCCCCCTCTCTGTCCTTTCCAGACCTTGTCCTCATTTAGTGACATGTCTGAGCCATTTGGTGGAGCTTGAATAGCTAAAATATTTGGATCATTTGTTTGGTCTACCAAATAGCCTGCACTGTAACTTTGCTTTTACTACCATGACATGATTACTTAATTGTTAATCCTTACACACTTTTGTGATCCCTAGAAGCCCTAAGTAACGCTGAGATTCCACCCCATCAGTGACCCCAGCACCATTTACTGCAGGGACGGTCTTGAAGGAAATGAATGTCTAGGAGTCCCCAAAGCAGCCAGAGGGAGGTCATGAGTAGAAAGCAAGAGGGGTAGCATATTACCTTCCTGACTAGATCACAAGTGAATGTGGGGAACTCCCCAAGTTCTTTCTATTGCCAGTCATCAGCAGGGTCTACAGGAGTAAAAGTCTAAGGAGAGAACTGCCTAGAAGAGGAGGAGCAAAAAAGTCACAACCCACTGCCTCCACCACTCTTGACTGTTCGTGACACTCTGTAGCGGAGTTGCTGGGAAAGCAAGGAATGTTTCCTCCCCAAGGTCAGCACGTTCAGTGCACGTGTTCCTCCCCGGGACTTTGAAGTCAAGGGAGCTAGATAAAACTTCCAGCTTTTTAATAATGTAAGTTTTCCTTCCTTCAAGATAGCCTCCTTCTCCCTAGCCTCTCAGCTTTCAGACTTTGGAACCCAGTGGGACCCGTTTTCAGTGGAAACATGACTAACCTACCTTGCTAGCTGAGGATGCTCTGCATGAATAGATGGGAGGGCATTCTTTCTTCATCATCTGAGTCAGAAGAGGAGGCCCAAGGCAAAGAGCCCTGGCACCCGAGGTCTCTTGGGTGAGGTCTTGCTGAAGTTTGCAATTTCAATTCCAGGATTCAAGTGGACAGTAATAAAGGATAAAGTGAGTTCTGAAAACTCTGCCAGTATCTCAGGATACTAGTAATCTACAGTAACCATTTGTGTTGGTTCAGCCATAAGCCTTTAAAGTTTTCATTTTCTGTTATCTTCCTGTTTCCTGGCTCTACCTTTTAAAAACAGAAAACCCTTTATAGTGTGAATTATGAAGTCAGTTATGAAAATCATGAATATATCACACACTTAGTTCACAGGTGGGAAAGCATACAGCATTAGAAGCCAAAAATAAAAAATCAAAACTAATCCCAATGAAGAGTCAATTAATGATGCTTATATGTTTAATCCCTGGTTGTTTTATAAAGATATGTAGAAGTTTAATCTCAGCTCTTTGAGCCTACCATATGAAATTATTGAATAATCATGTTGCTAAAATTTAACATGAACAAAGTCAATGGAAAAAAGAAACCAAATGTGCAAGAAAATAGATTTTTATTCTGCCTCATTTTTTTTTTAATTCTGTATGTGTATGAATGTACTGTCTGCATGCAGTTTGTGCACCCGTGTCCTGCAATGCGCAGAGGTCAGAAGAGGGTGTGGATTCCAGGAACTGGAGTTAAAACAGTTCTCAGCCGCCATTGGGTGCTTGGGATCGAACCCAGGTCCTCGTAAGAGCAGTCGGCGCTCTTAACCGCTAGGCCATCTCTCCAGCCCCGAGTTTTTTTTTTTTTTTTTTTTTTTTTTTTTTTTTTTTTTTTTTTTATTTGTGGAAAGGACTATCTCAAAACATTTCCAGCTCTAAGACATGGCAGCCCCCCAAAAAGAATGTCATTGAATGCCAGTGTCATGTGGCAATTTCCGTGACAGCCTGACTTGAACTGTGAACACTTTTCACCAAGTCCCCCAGAGGCAGAAGTGACGCACATGCAGGAGACACAGCCACATGTGGCCTCCACTTACACTTTGGGCAGCTGGGCTGAGTCAAATTATCCCCTTGTGCTACTTTTGTCATGTGGTCATCTCTGAAGTCATGTTGGGTTATATGTGACCATATCTGTATTTTGTTCCAAGTTTTAAGACTCAAGAATAGGCCAGAGTTTATTGGTTTCCAGAGAAAGGGTATTTAAGGATGCTGTGAACTATTGTGACAAGAGGGAACTCTCATATTGAAACTAATATTTGGCTCCCATGTCTGTGTTTATGAAGAGCTAGTCATTTCCCCCATCATTCTATCTCATGCCCACATTTATTACAGTTTGAAAAATCTAGACAGCTAAATAGTATGATAAAGAGAGAGGAATTCATTTCTTGCTAAATCCATTTTTCAAGGATCTAGAACATTAGAATGTGGGTAACCCCCATCTTCTGAGCAGCTATAATTCAGGCCCCCCCAAAGCAGAGTATACCTATGCATTTTACAGCTAAGTCTGCATCTACTGTGATTCACTCAGGCCAAGCTGAACCCTTAAAGAGACAGCCTTCACCACCTGAGACCATGCTAGTGAATTCTGGGCACTCTCAGCATTTCCCAAGAATCCCCCCCCCCCCATTGCAGGGCTGGTGGATGTCAGCTTCTATGGTGGAGAAGCTGATGGTTTCACGCATTTATTTCATTAGAAGTTCAAATTTGGCATTTCTCAGTTTAGTAAATACCATTCCTTAAAGATCTTTTTTTTTAATCCATGTTGTGATGTAAATTTTAGGTTTCTTAAAGTGGTTCTTATTGCTCATGACTCACAAATCCCCAATTTATATGTTGTATTTTTGGAATCTCAACTCTGAGTTTTCCTTACAAACTCCAGAAATGATCATGTGTTCTTGTTAATTTTCCTCTGGTCTAGTGAGCTCTTCACACTCTTCCTGTTTAATTATTTCTCACCGAAGTTCACCCCAAGTAGCATGTTTCTTAAGCTGTTGCCCACCTTCAACATAGGACTAAGGTTTCTTGACTGTGCTCACACAAGGATTCTGGAGCATATGAATGAATTATCATTAGTTCAGGCCTTCTGTTAGAATACATCATTAAATTAGTCAGGAGACAAGAGAACCAACTATACAGAAACTCTTTTTTTTTATTCTTTTTTTTTATTTATTTTATTTTCATATTGTGTATGAATGTTACTGTCTGCATGCTGGTCTTGCACCCATAATGATGCAATGCCTCGGAGGTCAGAAGAGGGTCTTGGATTCCCTGGAACTGGAGTTTCGTGGTAATTGGAGCTTACAGACAGTTTCTTAGCCGTGCCATGTGGAGTGTCTGGGATGGAATCCTGGTGGTCCTCTGCAAGAGCAGTCGGTGCTCTTAAATCTCGCTAGGCTATCTCTCCAGCCCTAGGACAGAAACTCTCTTACCTTCTTTTAGCACCCCCCTGTTCCTAGTCAACTTATAACATTAAAGGCTAGCATTTTTTTCTGATGTTATGTAGAACCATCACTTCATCAGGTCCATAAACTAATCATCTTTAAGATGCACACAATTAAAAGGTACCTTTGGAGCTGGCTAGGTGGCACACGTTCTTTAATTCCAGCACTGGGAGGCACAAGTCATGGTGCATCTCTGTACAAATCGAGTTCCAGCTCAAGCTGGGACAAGGAGACCTGCTCCAAAAGACCAGACCCCCCAAAAAGTACCTGGAATTCATCACCATGACTATAATTTTTCACAATCTTCCAAATTACCTTATTCCTTCATTTTACCTAAACCATTAACTTTTTCTAATTTTTTAGTAATTACTGAGTTATAACCTTGTTTTATCCTCTAAAATCCTTCAAAGTACTCCTAATACTCAACCAAAAAGATTCTGCTTGTGGGTAAGACAACATGGAAGGCTGGGCTGTGGCACCTGCCTTACTACAAGCACTTGGAGGCGAGATGCAGGCAGATCTCTTGTGAAGCCAAGGCCAGCCTGGTCTACAGAGGAGTTCCAGGACAGTGAGCTACAAGAGACCCTGTCAATAAAAGAACAAAAAAAAAGAGAAAAAGAAAAGACAGAGAAACCATGGGAAGAAGTTGAGGGTCTCCAATTACCCTGTGTTATGCACGGAGTTCAGTTGGCAGAATTCCTCTGCCAAAGAGCCAAATTATAACTATTTTTAGGCTTTGTGGGCCATATGGTTGCAGTCAGAGATACTTTACTCTGCAGTTACAGCCAGAAAACAACCATAAACAAATTAGTGTGGCTAGATTCCAGTAAAACTTTATTTATAAAAACCGGCAGCCAGCAGTGACCAAGGTGTTGCCAACTCCAGGTCATTTGTGAGGAAGCAGGTTTTGTCGGACTCTGTTTAGGAACAGAAGCATTTTCCAGTTGCACATGGCCCTAAAGTAACACTTCCAAGGCTCATACCATACCGTGCTTTTCTCATACTGTAGTTTTCTCAGAAGCAGAGAAGGGAGTGAGATTATATAAAGCTGCATTTCTTTCATAACAACTCCACAACTCAGCTTTTCAGGAGTTGCGTTCCAAATGAACCTGAAATTTCTGTGTGCTGCTTTGCCATAAAGAATGGGAGCTATACAAGGGGCTGCTGCAGGCTCATCCCTTAGCCTGGTCATAGACACTTTAATGTATTAGTATAACCAGACCCTAATTATACGCTCACAGGAATTTAATCACCATCAAAGTGTAATATACCATCAGTATCCGCTTAAGTTTTAGAATATGATTATATATTTCACTTGACAATTAAACATATTTAGATCAGTAAATCCCCTGGGACATGGAATGAGCAGCCTAGAGGACCCCAGTAGGATTTCTTCTTCTTTCTTTATTTCTGTTTCTTTCTTCTTTTCTTTCTTTCTTTCTGTCTTTCTTTTTCTCTGTCTTCTTTCTTCTTTCCTTTTTCTTTCTTGTCTTTCTTTTTTTTTTTTTTCTTTCCTTTGTCTTCATTTTCTACCAGCTCCCTGTAGCCCCAGCCAATCCTGGCACTCACTCTGTAGGCCAGGCTGGCCTTGAATCTCACAAGATCCTTCTGCCTCTGCCTCGCTGAGTGTAGGATTAAAGGTGTGCGCACGCATGCACCAGCTCAGTAGGATCTCTTCTTATGGTTCATTGTGTGGAGTATATTAATCACTTCCAAAAGTGTGCACATTGAAAAATCTCAATGAGAGAAGCATCAGTACAAAAAGCACATTTTGATTTCAGACATGCAAAAATTAATATTAAATATGTCATTCGCTTGTCACGTTGGTATTTATTGAAATAGCTTATTATGGGCAAGTATCTGCTTTAAGCCATGTAAACAATGGTGACTAAAACCAAACTTCCTGCTCTCATAGAGCCAGTGTTCTTATGAAAATGAACAAAACATAGATTAGGGTCAAAGAGATGTAGGCAGTGAAATATTTAATTTACAGATTTCTTTCATCAATAATATGATCATCTTAAAAAGTTTTTTCCCATTGTTTATTTACTTACTATTTTTTAATGAGAAATGTTTTGATCATTTCCATTCAACCAGAATTTGAGTTCTTACCGTGTACCCGATAATATGCTACCTGGACACACAAAGTCTGAATAAAGGGCACCTTACAAACCCCTTTTCATCGGCTGCATTCTAGGGGCAGACAGAACACACAATTAAAGTAACTTTATAGACAGATGACTCAAAGGTAGAAGTAAAAGGGGAAAGACAGGATAAGAAATGTTGGGAGAGGGAGACATTTAGAATGAGTGATCAAGAAAATGAGCTTAAGTAGATAGCTTCTGATTAAATAGTTAAATTGAAATGTATGCTCTAGCAATGTGATGGTGGGAAGGAGTCCTTCTAGATGAGAGATCAGCAAGTTCAAATGCCTGAGGCAGGGCCTGGAATATTCAAGAAACATCAAGAAAGCCTAGGGCTGACTGTTCTACATAAAGGAAAGAATATTAGGATGAGATAGAGAAAGAAGACACAGAAGACTGGATCAATGCAGTTGCTCGAGTCACTATAAAAAACACGGATCTTGATTCTATTTTTAAAAAGAATTAAAAAAAAGAAAGACATTAGAGAGTCTAGGGTAAAGAAGGAAAGGCCAAGTTTCACATTCAAATAATCCCTGCTTTTATGAACATAGAGTAGGTACAGAGAAGCTTTAAGAAATCATTGCTGTTAGTGGGGTTGAAACACTAAACCTGTCCAGAAGTGAAGGACAGGTGTGGCAGAACCAGGGGGCTCTGCCAGGCAGCCTGTCATCAGGGAAAGGGTTCTCTGGAGAAGTGATCGTTAATTGGCCTGTGAATTGAGGGCTGCTTAAGGTTTGCTTTAATCTCAGTGAGAAGCACAGTGTCAGGGCCGTAATGTGCTTAGTGGAGGGTGGTTAACTGTTGTGAAATAAAACAAAGCAAGAGCTAATATGAAGCTGGATTTGCCCCCAGCTGCCCCTGTGCAGCAGGTCTTGTTACACCATTGCCCTCAGCCTCAGCCTCTTTCTCTGATTTTATTTTAGGAACTAGCACCTTTAAATTTTGTTAATGTCCTAAGACTCTTCAAATCTCATCAATATACCTTCAGCTAAAATAATAGTCAATGAAGATTCCACAGAACCATTTTTTCATCTCACACTTTAGAATTAGAAGTGCTGTTATTGCCTTTTACTATATTCAAGGCCTAAGATTGATTGTAACTTGAATATAATGTTTCATTTTTTTTAGGGAACAACTTTAATCTTTATATGAAGAACATAACATTTTTTATGAGAACCAGAAATATCTGCATATTTTATATGGACAGGTAAGCCCATTAAAGAAATGCAACAGATTCACCAAAAACAAATTCTATAAACTTACAGATGAGTCAGGATGAGTTGGATAACCTAGAAACACAAGTAGTCCGAGAGAAACAGGTGACTCAGAATTTATTCTAATTTCCATTTTTAGACCATGTCATAAAATACTACGCCTGGAATGCCTATGACTTTCTAAGCATTTCTGGCCTAGGAAAACATAAAAGAAATAACTTTAAGAAATATTTGCTTTTATATGTTTAAATGTAATATTTCTCAGTAAAGTAATGGAAAATGTTATAGATATGTATTCACTATTTTCTTACAAATGCAGCAAGATGTATTTTCTTACAAATGCAGCATAGACATCATATGTAATAGAGAAAATGTCTGCTGATATCGTTAAGTGTAATGAATGTAGATTATCTAAATAAATTTTGGTGTATCTGGAAAAATGAAGTTTGATCTGTTTATTAAAAAGAGTGAGTTCATTCCAGTGAATGTGCACTATATCATATCACTTTAAAATGTAAAGAATAGTTCAGTTATACTGTCCAAACAATTGAACTTTTCATAGGTATTATAATTAAGAATTTAAATTTAGACTTAGTTTCATATTCGCAAAGTTTCTCTGACAACATATTACTTTAATAAAGAGAGTACTTTTAACATATAAGGTAGAAGATGGGTTAGCAAGATGTAAATATCATCTAATCTTAATAATATGTTGCTAGGTTTTGTTGTTTAACATTTAGTCCTTTTGTTTTATAAATTCTTCTTTTTTTTTTTAATGAATTCTTTGATACTATTAAATCTTTTCTTAAAAAACACACAAAAAAAAAAAATACGTTGTGTGTGTGTTGTGTGTGTGGCGTGTGCATGTGTGTGTGACAACCAGAGCAGGCTTGAATGTTTTTCTCTCTCCACTTTAGGCCGTTAATTAGACAGGGTCTCTCACTGGAACAGGACGCTTGCCATTATAAGCTAAGCTGACTGGTCAGCCAGTCCTTGAGAAACCACCTGTCTCCACCCTCCATTGCTGGGTTACAGGACATTTAGCCATGTCTGACTTTTTACAGGAGTGCTAAGGTATTTGAACTCCATTCCCTTGATAAATGTTTTATTTCTAATTTCTAGTAATATGGTTTTTAACGTCCGCTAACTTTAAATACTATATAAATAATCAAATTCTATCTTGAGCTAAGAACCAGAGGTTTGAGAAACAGTTTCTACTTGTAATATATTACTCATATGATAGAACATGTCATGGTGCCTGAGCGAGCTATAACTTGTTTGTAGCTGGCTCTGGCCTATATCTCCAGTTCAGTAGGCAGAGCGATGTGTGATGCGTAGGCCGCTCCTTAAGTCTACATATGAGATTCCCACGGCCAGCTGTCGAGCTACGACAGTGATAAATAATACGTCTTCAAGAAAGATAAAAAATTAATAAAATAAATAAATAAATAAATAAATAAGCCTTCTACCAAAAATAGGTACCACTTAAGTTGTGCACGTATGTAAGAGTCATGCAGGACAGCTTATGGCAGGAATGCTGATCTGGGGTGGGTGGGCGTGGGATGAGGGGAAGGAATACAGGGATATGCCTGAACTGATCTTGAAAAATGATGTCTGAACCCAATGTCAAAAAATGCATTAAATAAATGAAAAAACTCATTAACTGTAAGAAACATAACAAACAAAAAGAAGTCATGCAATTCAATTCATCCTAGGATATATTTAAGTCTACTAATACCTCCTGTGGACTTAATTTCTACATTTTCTACATCTTAAGGCATTTACTTTCTATAAGTATGTAATAAGAATTATGATGGTTATTGGTTTCTTAGACTGAAGATGGACAACCGATTCTTGAAGGAGTGCTGGACATTTTCTGGGGGTTAAAACGGCCCATACAGTTGAAAATACAAGACGAGAAGCAAATCTCTTCATTTGCTCTGCTGAAGTCACCAGAAACCTTTGCCAGAAAAGGGTAAGCAATTTTTCATGCTTTTAATTCCTTAGGTGACCCTCATAGCTACTTTTATTATATGTGGTCTTAAAGAATTTTGGTTACACCTGTGTGTAACTGCTTATAGACAATCCCATAATCCCCCAACAACTCTGTGAATTAGGTATTCAGATACCAGGTCTCTTTGAGGTTCAGTCATTTGCACAGGATCCCTAATTACCACACAGCAGAGGAACCTCAGGCCTTCGGTCCATGGGCTCCAGAGTCTGTTTCTTGAACCCTCTCCTGTATTTCTTCCCTGAGGATTTGCATTTCCTCACTGGGACGGGGTCTCCCTGAGCCCCAAATTTCCTGGAACTCACTCTATAGACCAGACTGGCCTTGAACTCACAAAGATCCACCTGCCTCTGCCTCCCGATTAAAGACGTGCGCCACCACGCTCAGCGAGACATCATTGGTTTAAGAATAAAATATGGAGGATTAAATCCTGACCTACTCTCAGGGGGAAATGTATCTAAGACATCAAGAAATTAATATAAGTTCTATACATATAGTGAACATTTAGGGGGTCTTTCAATTTTGACTTCAGGAGACTTTCTGTCGAAATCGTTTTGGTGAATCTCAGTAATCTCTAGTTTTTAAATATTATATGTATTTGAATATTTTTAAAATTTCTGTGTATGAGTATATTCCTTGCATGTGTGTAAGTGCACCTGTGTCATGCAATGCCCACAGGGTCAAAAGAATATCCCCTGAACCCCAGTCCTCTACGAGAACACTGAAGCCTCTCTCCAGTCCCAGGCTCTTGTTTTTAAGTCTGCTGAAATTATAAAATAAGTAATTCTAGAGAAGATAGGTTTGACTGAGAGCTGCTAGTGATGTCATTAATATGCTCAACTATTAGTGACAATACATGCTTATTGGAAAATATTGGAGATAAAGAAATTATAAGAAATATCCTCTTTTCACATGTCTGGGGTATTCTTTCTGAAACATAGCCTCATATGTGTTATTCCGTTTTTAATTTTTAAAAATTTTAGAGGTTTTTTTTTTGTCTTTTTTTTTTTTTTGGTCTTTTCCAGACAGGGTCTCCCTGTGGCCCCTGCTGTCCTGGAACTTGCTCTGTAGACCAGGCTGGCCTCGAACTCACAAAGATCCACCTGCCTCTGCCTCCCAAGTGCTAGGATTAAAGGTGTGCGCCACCATGCCCGGCGTTTTTGTCTTTTTAAGACAGGGTCTCCCTGTAGTCCCAGCTGGCCTGGAACTCACTGTGCAGACCAGTCTTTCCTTGAACTTACAGAGATCCATCTGCCTCTGCCTCCCAAGGACTGGGATTAAAGGCGTGTGCCACAATGCCTAGCAATATTCATTTTTATAACAATTTTTATTTTCACTGGATCATCAAATATTAATAATGTGAAAATTTTAAAACAATTCCTATGTGGAAAAATCATAATTCACTCACTCTCAAAATATTTTATTATTTTTCATTTTATGCATATGAGCGAATTGCCTACCTGTATGTAAGTGCAGTTGTGTTGTACAATGCCTGTGGGGGTCAGAAAAGGACACTGGATTCCCCTGGAACTGGAGTTATGGACAGTTGCTAACCACCATGTTGGTGCTGGGAATTGAACCCAGGTCCTCTGCAAGACTAGCCAGTGGTCTTAACCGCTGAGCCATCTCTCCAGCTCCCCCGCCCCCCAAATTCTAATTTTTAAACAAAGGTGGCTCTAAGCACATGCTTCAACTCTTCCTCTGGCTCCATTTAAATGCTTGACTGTTTGTAAAAATCTATCAAAGAGGCCTTCAGTATCCTTTGTTGAAGACGGAAATCCAAAGGCCTTTGGGAGAGTGATACCATCTGTTTATAAACCTGTCTTCAGGCCTGGCTGGGGCTCCTGCTTGCTCTTATTCCTTTGTTCAGGAGAAGACTCTGGACTCCTGGGCAAACACTGCCCTCTGGCACTGTGGGTCAGGTTGAAGGCAGCCTTGGGGACACAATGGTTCTTTGTGTTTAATTTGCCCTTAGTAGTGTAGGTACTTGGTTCTTTTGTTTCACCAAAGGGTACTGCCCAGCATGCTTGGGAAAAGAAGCTGTTAGGATAATATATTTTCTGTGTAAAATTATTACATCATGGTAATTAAGCTTATTTACCAAAGGCAGGAATGCACATATGCCTTTTGGATGTTAGAAGAGTCATGGCCTGTAAGGGTTGATATTGGGTTCCTAACAAGCACAGAAAGCCTAACAGGAGAGTGAAATCTGACCTGTAGTTGAAACTGGACTTGAACTTCAAGTTCTTTATTTAGTGTCTTTTTTGTTGTTTGTTTTGTCTTACATACAGAGCTGTATTCACTTCTAGTGTCCTGATTTGCAAGGTAAAATGGAGGTGCTTTGAAAGCAGCCACATGGAACCATTTTTCAGTTTGGAGTATTTGCATGTGGACCAGCAGAGCAGTGTTGACTCCAGGCAATGAGACAGCAGCTGGAACGCAGACATGGAAGCATGAAGTCAACCCATGCCAACACCCTTCAGCCAGGAAGGCCGAACCTCCAGAACTGTTACCCAGCAGGATTCACACGCTTGGTTGGTCACGGTGCTGTGAACCTCAGGCTCCTTCATTTTATTGATCATACATTAATTCTCATGAAATGTGCTGAAACTGAAATTTCAATGAGGTAGATCCTATTTTTTAATCTTAAAATCTATTTTAAAACACTAATTTCTAAGATTTTTCCCATAGTTCTATGTAAGAAAATGAAAATATCTTAATGAGATGATAATTTCTAACACAGACAGGGATCTACATAAGTGACTAAATAAGTGGGGGTGTTTGCCAGATGTGTGCTATGCTGGATGCCGTAATTAGCCAGCAGTAGTGTTAAGTTTTTGGGTGACAGTTTTATAGAGATTTTCTCTGGTTCCTGGAAGTTTGCTTATGTCAGGAGGTCAGAAGTTGCCAGAACGTTGTATCTTCGTCATCTAAGCAGTTCTCAGAGTGTAGTATACAGGAGAGTCACCTGACAGTTCTGGGATAGAGACCAAGGTCTGACTGCTGATGACACTGATTCAGAGTCAGGTGGAGAAATTCTATCTGGAAGCATGGTGTCTGGGGAACAGTGTGGCTAGAAAATGATACACCATCATTTGGAGCTTTAACGAATGTACAGACCCAATGACCTGAGAGAGGCTTAGACTACTATAGAACAACCCAAAATATGATGCAAAATGAAGGTCAGTGAAATCACAGCATCTTCCTTGGAAATGTCCCACCAGAATGTGTGGTTTTACTGGGACATACTTCATTATAGACAAGTAATAAAATGGGAATATGGTGGTTTGAATGAGACTGTCCCCCATAGGCTTCAAGTATTCAGACATTTTGTCCCCAGTGGTGGCACTATTTTGGGAAGTCTTAGAAGGTGTGGCCATGCTGGAGGTAGTACGTCACTGGGGGTGGGCTTAGTGACTTCAACAAGCCTTGCCAGTCTCTCGTCTCTCTCTCTCTCTCTCTCTCTCTCTCTCTCTCTCTCTCTCTCTCTCTCTCTCTCTCTCTCTCTCTCTGTTTCCTGTGCTCACTTGAAGATGTGAACCTCAGCTTTCTGCTCCAGCCCCAGGCCACCATGCCTCCCTGCCACAATGGATCTTAATTACCTGGAACTGTCAATTGTAAGCTCAAATAAACTCTTCCTTTTTTAAGTTCCTTTGGTCATGGTGGTTTTATCACAGCAACAGAAAACTGACTAATACAGGAATACATGTAGGTTTTCAAAAATGTGTTAATTTCCTTCCTTCTCTAGTATAGCCAAGTATTACAAAGTACTTGGCAAAGTATTTTTCAGCAATAAAATATTAGTTTTATGTATTAGGTGTTAAGGCTGATAGTAAGAAAGATGGGCATGTTTGGGCTACGACACTGCTGCTGAACTAATTATTCATGCACTGCTTCATAATTTTGGTAAGTTTAAAATATTACCTATTGTCAATAATTTTCTAATTGACTTTGGTGTTATTTTTTTCTAAGCAATATTTGTGAAACCAAAATGTGCACACGCTAGTTGCATTTTCCTAATTCTTTCCATAGTGTTCAAATACAAGTGATCACCTGTTCTCTTAAAATTACCTCATATACCAAACCCACCCTAATGTCCAACTTTGTAAAACATTATGAAAAAGGTGGTAGTTCGCACCCTCAAGGGATTTACTATGTACCCAGGAGAAAACATTCATTTATCAAACAAGGGAGAGACCAGGGGGCCCTCAGCTGTTGGCAAGTACAAATTTTTTTTTTTTGTAGCAATAACCTTACTTGTGCTTTGATCCTGGGCTATTTCTGTAAACTAGCCCAATGTATTATTAAAATGGTAACAACAAAAACAAAACAATCCATAGCCACACTGAAAACAGAAACTAAAGGAATGATTACAGGATGACATGTCTATATTACTGAATGTTATTCCATCATTAAAACTATTTAAGAAAGTCTTTAATGAAGTCGGGCATGGTGGTACTTGCCTTTAATCCCAGCACTCAGGAGGGAGAGGCCGGCTGATCTCTGTGAGTTAAAGGTCAGCCTTGTCTACATAGTGAATTCCAGGCCAGCTGTGTTGCTACAGGGAGACCGTCTCAAAAAGACCAAAAAGAAGTCTTTAATGGTACAGGAAATATGTGTTTTGCGATCTAATGACCAGACTGTAAAACAAGATTCAGTGTGATCTTAACTTTGTAAAATGGAATCTTTACAAGGTAAGGATTAGGTAAAACTGAAGAAATTACAGTGCATTTCCCCCAGAATGCTTGATATAGATTCCTTCAGTCTTTCAATCTACATGTTTAAAATACTTCTCAGCTTTTATAATTATTTAAATATATGCAACATAAATATCCAAACGATAATACTTTATAAAATATTTTTACTTTTAGATTCAGGAAATAAATATTTTAGTATAACAAATACACACATAACTAACAAGGACCATTTAAAATTTGGCTGAGAGGAAAAATTTCATAGGAAATGTGAGATGCTGAAACTGGGAAACGGTATCACATTAGTAAGGAGGCAATAGGAATCCTGACGATTACTGTGGGAAATCCTGCTTGAATTGCGGGCTGGATTTCCAATTAGCACGGCGTGGCCAAGACTCTGACTCCACCCCAGGGAGGAGCAAGCAGCTTGGCCTAAGTGTGCGATGCTGGGTGGAGCAAGGTGTGCAGTGGTGCGGAGGTGGGGGCTCATGATTGGTCCTGGCAACTGACGTCATTTGGTTTATAAAAGCAAGCTGTGGCAACGAGTAAATCGAATTCCAAATTAACATCATTACAGAGTTCCCAGCCGATATTTTTATTAATTATTGCACGCATACAGGCTTAGGTAGGCCTGAGTTTTCGTTTGGGTGGCCAGTGGGCTGGAAAAAGGCTCCCTTTGCGGAGCACCAACCTGGGGTAGCTGGTGTTGTGAGTGAAATTCCTGTCCCGGCTCTGGGCAGGTGGGAAGTCACGGCCAAGAGTGGAACACATGTCCAGCCTAAGAGCCTAAATTGGAGTTACCACTTAGGTTAGGATGAGGGAATTAGCCAGCTGGTCTCTGTGCCCAGAGGCCAGCTCCCCACAGTGTTCGCAAAGCGCGCGGTGTGTCCCCATTCCCCTTAGCAGGCTTCCTACAGATCACAGTGTATGAACGACTTGAGTCTCCACTTCAGTGAAATCAGGATCTGAGTTCATGCTGCATTAAACAGGTGAATGGAAGAAGGGGACATGGTGATCCAGGATGGTGAGTTACCACTGGCAGAACTTGGGTACAAATGAGATAAATATAAATCCACAAAGAACAGAACCAGCAGCTCTATACAGGTGAAAGATAAAATGTCTTGGGGACTGCAGAGGTAAAGTGCTTGCCACACAAGCGAGAGGGCCCGAATTCATGGAACCATCGTGAAGATCTAAGTGCATATCCCCAGCATCCATGGAAAAGGCTGGCACAGCCATGTGTCTAAAATCTCAGTGCTGCGGAGGCAGACAGTCAGATTCTTGGAGCTTTCTGTCCAGTTTAGCCAACTCGAACTGCTAAGTTCCAAGTTCAGTGAGAGACCCTATCTCAAAAAAATAAAGGTAGAGAATAACTATGGGACACACACACACACACACACACACACACACACACACACACACAGAGGCAGAGGATAAAGCTGTCTTTGAGAAAATGATGATTCAAGGATCGAGTGAAACATACAGAGAAACACATATATAGGACTGGGCGAGATTAGAAAGCGAAGTAACAGCCCCAAGTGCGGACAAGAGTCAGGAAGACCCCAGGGCTTGACCGTCACATCTGCCTTGGAGCTCTCTCAGGTGAGAGGTCTTGGTACACACAGACACCCAGCCATGCAGCAAGGGCACAGAGATTGTTACTGCACATGCCTCCAGCCTGTTTAGAGTGAGAGGACCCCTGCTTCCTCTGGAACACAGAAGACAGAGAGTGGACACAGACTGAGGGCAGAGTTGTAAGGTAGAATTAGAGCAATGTCCCAGCAGAGGAGATGGGGGTCATAATTTGATGACTAGACTTAAGTCAAGCAGAACAGAACAACAGGAAAATGATTCTGCTAGTTAGTACATTCCCCTTTAAGGCTGTGAAGTGTCTCTTCTCCAAACTTTCCTCCCTGCATAGAAAATATGTTTTCTTGGCTGGTTAAACTTTAACTGAACAGAAGGTCTATATGCAAAAAGGAATACTGGTGTAGGTTGTATGCTCATAGATGCTTCTCTTCCTTCTATAATTCTCTTTGAGAATAGGCACCTTTCTGCCCAGTCTTTTTATTTTATGTGGACATTACATTCTTAGTCACCTGTGCATAAGATTCTCTTTTGACTAAAGTTTTATGTTGTATTGAAAATTTCATACAGTGTATTTTGACCTTATTCCCCCCCCCCACTCCTCTCAGATCCACCCATATCTCCCTACCCACCCAACTTTATGTTCTTCCCTTGCACTGAGTCCAATATGTGCTGCCCAAATACTCTTGGGTATGGAACTTGCCCTGGATTGTGTTTGACCTACCAGCGGCCACACCCTTAAAGAAAATTGACTTTTCCTCTCCCAGCAGCTGTCAAATGCTAACAGTTCCTCAGCCAGGGGGAGGAGTTCATGCCCACCTGCCCCCCTCTATGATGGGATTTTGTCTGGCTTAATCTTGAGCAGGACTTGTGCATGCTGTCATAATAATATTAAGCTGACTCCTAATGGCAGTAACAGTTTGGTCCTTCATTTAACCTTCACCTTCCTCAGCTCTCTTGAATCTTTGTCAATGCTTGCGCATCTTTGACCTTCTAGACTACGTATATTTTTACCCCTTATAATTGGTCTTCCTCTCTGTTCAGTCTCCACATTTCTTCTCACTTTTGATATTTACAGCGATTCCCTGTTTTATTCAATCTCAAAGGTTGCACCCCCAGGACTAAACTCCTGATCTTCTACCTAAACCTGCCCCGCCCCCTTACAATACTATTCTCATCATCAGAACATGTTAATACTATCCTCAGAAGTATTCTTGGTTACTCTTCTCTCACACTTGCCATCTAAACCTCCAGGAAATCCTATTTCTTTTAAAATATAGTTTGTCCCTTGTTACCTGTTGGGGATTGGTTATAGTTCCCCCACAAACACTAACAGTTGCAGATATTCATGTCTTTCACTTAGAATGGCATACTATATCACCTACCACACTCCCCTGTACAACGTATATTGTTTGTACATTACATATTATATCTAGTTCAGAGTAAATGGAATGAAAATAATTATTATATTATAATTTAGGGAAAGCCAACAAGGAAACATCTATACATGGTCAATACAGACACACTTTTTTTCCTATTGATTCTGTGGGAAGGTTGGTTGATTCCACAGATGCAGACATACATGGATACTAAGACCCAACTATGATCGGCTCATATCTGCTTTCTTCTGCCTCCACTGCTGCCATGGCCCAGGCCAGTATCATGTCCACCCTGATAGTTCACTGTGAGTTCTGGTTCTCCTTGTCACTCTCCAAATGGGCTCTTCACGCAGCAGCCGGACTCGTGTTTTCATTCTTACCATCTTTCCACGGATTCTTGTCTGAGCAAGAAAGGCCGATTCAGAAAGGCCTGTGGCCTGATCTCCACTCTCCCCATGCCGTTCTACCTTAGCTCCTATACATGGGCCTTCCCAACCCAGATGCTGCCTTCCTTAGGAATGCTGGAAGCCACTCTGCAGGTTTTCTTCCAATTCTGTGTCTTCCCTGATGTCTCCCTGGGCATCTAGATGCAGCTCATCTTGATTGGAGCACCCCCTTCTGTGTGGCTACCTGCCTGCCTGCCTAGGGGTTCTTGACTCCATGTCCTGCTATATTGGACAGGAGTGCCCCTACTGTGTGGCTACCTGCCTGCCTGCCTAGGGGTTCTTGACTCCATTTCCTGCTATATTGGACAGGGGTGCCCCTACTGTGTGGCTACCTGCCTGCCTGCCTAGGGGTTCTTGACTCCATTTCCTGCTATACTTTTCATTTCCTTAATTTCAACATTTATCTTTCATAATGACTGCACCTCCCATAGTAAGCAGCCAGCAAGACTCTGAGGCCATAAGAAAGGAATCTTTTATTTTAAGTGTGGTTTTGAAATCTAAACCTGTATTTCAGCCTTATCTTCTGGTGGCTTCAATGATATTTGTTCCCTTCTGCTTGGTCTACATGACTGACACCCGCTCTACATACATGTCCTCTGCCCTTCATCACTGACATGCACTCTACATATATCTCCTCTACTCTATATCACTGACAACCACTCTATATACATCTCTGTTCTACATCACTGACACTCATTATACATACATGTCCTCAGTTATACATCACTGACACCCACTCTACATATATCTCCTCTGATCTATGTCACTGACACCCACTCTATATGCATCTCCTCTGATCTATGACACCGACACCCACTCTACATAAATCTCCTCTGATCTATATCACTGACACCCACTCTGCATGCATCTCCTCTGCTCTACATTACTGACATACACTCTGCATACATCTCCTCTGCTCTACATTACTGGCATATACTCTGCATACATCTCCTCTGATCTACATCACTGACATACACTCTACATACATCTCCTCTGCTCCATATTACTGGCATACACTCTGCATACATCTCTGCTCTACATTACTGGCATACACTCTGCATGCATCTCCTCTGCTCTACATTACTGACATACACTCTACATGCATCTCTTCTGCTCTACATTACTGATATACACTCTGCATACATCTCCTCTGCTCTGCACTACTGACATACACTCTACATACATCCCCTCTGCTCTACATTACTGGCACACACTATGTATACATCTCCTCTCTTCTGCATCAGTGGCATACAGTCTGCATATATCTCCTCTGCTCTGCATTACTGGCATACACTCTGCATACATCTCCTCTGCTCTGCATTACTGACATACACTCTACATGCATCTCCTCTACTCTATATTACTGGCATACACTCTGAATACATCTCCTCTGTGCTGCATTACCGACATAGACTCTACATGCATCTCCTCTGCTCTACATTACTGGCATACATTCTACATACATCTCCTCTGCTCTACATTACTGCATATACTCTGCATACATCTTCTCTGCTCTACATTACTGGCATACACTCTGCATACATCTCCTCTGCACTGCATTACCAACATACACTCTACATGCATCTCCTCTGCTCTACATTACTGGCATACATTCTACATACATCTCCTCTGCTCTAAATTACTGGCATATACTCTACATACATCTCCTCTGCTCTGCATTACTGACATACACTTTGTATACATTTCCTTTGCTCTACATTATTGACATACATTCTGCATACATTTCCTCTGGTCTGCATTACTGACATACACTCTGCATACATCTCCTCTGCTCTACATTACTGGCATACAGTCTGCATACATCTCCTCTGATCTGCATTACTGGCATACACTATACATGCATCTCCTCTGCTCTGCATTACTGACATACACTCTGCATACATCTCCTCTGCTCTATATTACTGACATATACCCTACATGCATCTCCTCTGCTCTGCATCACTGACATACACTCTGCATACATCTCCTCTGCTCTGCATTACTGGCATACACTCTACATGCATCTCTCTGCTCTGCATTACTGACATACACTCTACATGCATCTCCTCTGCTCTGCATTACTGACATACACTCTACATGCATCTCCTCTCCTCTGCATTACTGATATACACTCTACATGCATCTCCTCTGCTCTGCATTACTGACATACACTCTACATGCATCTCCTCTGCTCTGCATTACTGACATACACACTACATGCATCTCCTCTGCTCTGCATTACTGGTATACCTCTGCATGCATCTCCTCTGCTCTGCGTTACTGGCATACACTACGCATTCCCATATTCTGCTCTACAGCACTGACACCCACTTCTCCTTTGGCTTCTTGCTCCCATCCCACACTGTGTGACTCGGGGTGTGATTCACTTTCTTCTTCACAATTTCTGCTTTTGCTTTCTTACGCCTGATCTAGCTCAGCCACACTCCTGGTTTTTAAACTTCTATTGTTCCCAAAGCAAAGGAAGGTGCTATTGATTGCATCTAGCAAAATAGTTATAGATGTTGGCCACATAGTCTACAATCTCATGGCAGTAGGAAAATGAATTGCATCATAAGAGGACAGATAGAGAAAGGTGAAAATAGAACACGGAATTCCTGGCCACTGTGATAACTGTTTGGATGTATTAGCATAATTTGTGAGGAGCCTTACCACCTCTACTTAATCTTAGCCTTCATAGCTGTGCCAATTATTAAAACAAAAATATAAGTTTAAGTTATATGAGTGGTTATTATATGACAGGATGTGGTTTAGTGGTCTTTAGGAATATACTTTTTTTTTGGTCTTTTCAAGACAGGGTCTCCCTGTAGCCCCAGCTGGCCTGGAACTCGCTCTGTAGACCAGGCTGGCCTAGAACTCACAGAGATCAGCTCTGCCTGCCTCTGCCTCCCAAGTGCTAGGATTAAAGGCGTGTGCCACCGTGCCCAGCTAAGAATATACTTCTTTATCTTTTGATCCAGTGTCTCACCTAGTGATTCACAGTATTGATCTTGTTGGTCATATATCATGCTTACAAAAGTTTGAATGGTGGGGCTGGAGAGATGGTTCAGTGGTTAAGAGAACTGGATGCTCTTGCAGAGGACTGGGGTTCAATTTGCAGCACCTACATGACAGATAACAACTGTCCATAACTCCAGTTTCAGGGGATCTGATGCCCTTTTCTGATGTCCACGGGCATTGCACAGCATAACACACATGCAGGCAACACACTCATACACATATAAAAACACGTCTGAATGGCATAACTACAAGTGATGGTGAGTAAGATGACATCATATAGTTGTGTAGTTACCTGGTTATGAATGTCCTCTCATTGACAAAGATCCAAGAAGGGTACTGGTGAGCCATCATAGTCATCTTCCCTTTTCAAGATGACCTGGGGAGGCCCGAAAACATTAGAACAGTATTAATGCTTTGCTCCTAGGAGACATTCATGTTCATTTCATATTTAAATTGAGTATTGTTTGTGTCCTTAATATATAAGAATGTTTGGAGGAAGTTTAAGTGATAGTTCTGATAGTGACAGTTCATGTGATACCACAAAAAAGAAAAGTATATTGTGTAAATAGAGAAGTTATACAGTTACACAATATACATTATACAATATATTTCTACTTTTCTCAATGCAAGGTAGAGGTGGGAAATTTAAGTCTGATCTTATATTTCTAGGAGGAACTTTCTTCTGCGTGGAATGGTGTGAGGGATCATATTTCTCCTATTGCAGTAATTCACCTCAAAGTGGCTGGACCCTGCCCCAGTCAGGTCAAGATTCCAGGCCACCAGAGACAAGCTCTGGCTTGAGAGTTAACTAAGGATGATGCAATATCCCCAAGTCTCCTGCAGCTCCTGCAACTGTGATAGATATCAACACACCTTTTTATGGGTTCACATAAATGGCATTAGCGTGTGGTTACAAATATTAAGCATATTTTCTAGTTACTATGTTTTGCAGAAAAAAATATTTAATTATCATTGCTCTGACCCTAGAGAATCACAGGTAATATAGTCTGAATCAAACAGTGGGCTGGAAAGAAAAACTAAGTTTTCTTAACAAAAGTGCCTATAAACGACATCCTTTTACTTTCAAATCAGGTTGGTTGGTCAGGGGTAGAAAAATGGGAGGCATTATATATCCTAATTCCATGGGATCCTGGGAGGAAACATTGGAAAAAAGAAGAGGTATTCTGTTATTCTTCTAAAATCTCTAATGCATCCTTTTCCTTTGAGCACTTTGCTAGTCTCAATAAGCATCTTGCACACTCTAAAGCTAAGTGCTTGAATGCGGCATTCTTTTACAACCTTTCCAATTCTGACCCTCATACCACTGTCTTGGTACCAAACCTTCCTTGGAGTTCATTTTTAGTACATATGGCCTGTCTCTTGCCCTGACACTTAAATTTTCTTCAATTTTGCTCAAACTTCTATTTATAAACTCAAAATTAAAACACCTCTTCAGTGCCAGGCCCTGTGAAATATACCATCAATTTGCCTCCCTCAGAAGGCAATCTTCACTGGTCTAGCTGTGCTCACCATCAATTCACCTCCCTCAGAAGGCAATCTTCACTGGCCTACATGTGCTCTACTCACGTGGAACCTTTTCAAGTCTGCCCATTGCTATTTTATCAGCCCTACTCTGATTCTGTTTTCCTGCTTCCCATATTGTCATTGCTGATTCATATTTTCTTTCCTTTTCTAGTGCTTTGGTTCCAATCACAGTGCTCTTCTAGATGAGAGCTCTCTGATGGCACATCACTGCCCAGGATCTGCATCACAAAGGACACACAGAAGGCCCAGGATCTGTGTCATGGAGGACACAGGGAAGACCCAGGATCTGTGTCATGGAGGACACATGGAAGACTCGTGCCAGAAGGCACAAAATCTTAATTTTCAATACTCTCCATGCTAGGCTGCCCATGATGGAGACACAGGCTGCTGGTCAGCCCAACAAATCCCCCTTGCCCATTCATAAGATTTGGTCTGAATGTCTTGTTATGCATCCCTGCCTATAGCTTCTAAAATCCAAGCTTTGCTTTTCTATGTTTTTACTCTTCTAACCCACAAAAGCATTGCAGATGTTCTGCACTAAGATTACCCCAGCGATGATGCTGTGGCACAAACGACACCTTTTCTTTCCATAAATAATCAATTTGTAGATTATTTACCATCTATTTGTTCTGTTTACCCTTCCCTGCACCCTTCCTCCTACATTTAAATGGTCTGTAATTTGCCAAACTATACATTGTGTCTGCCACAGAGAAGCATTTGACAAGTACCATTTTTCTTTTCCTTTGTTTGATATATTTTTCTTCTTAGGCTTTTGAGGCAAAACTACAACAACGACTTTGCCCTATTTTCATCTCACAGGCCACAAGCATCTTAGTATTTTCTACTCACTTCTTTATGTGATCTTTAAATGCAGCTGGTTTGTGAGTCTATTCTATCTCCCCCTTACCAGCTGTATGTCTGGGCAAATGAATCCATGTGCTACTACACAGCCTTCTGTGGAGTTCTATAGTCCCATGTTACTACCCATTCTCTATTAAGATGTCTAAAAGACATCTTAAGAGCAATATGGATTAAACGGGAGCGATGACTTCCTCCCATGCTCCAGAATTCCCCCTCTCCATTCTCCCCTGTGTATCCAATTAGGTACAAAAGCTAAGCCTCAGTCTTATCTCCCCCCCCCCCGCCACATACACATTGTAAGCAGATTCTGATCCACACTTAGGTACTGTTTGGCTATACTTTAATATAGTATCTGAATTTAACACCTGGAGAGCTGGAAGGAGACAATTAGAAGACACCATCTATAAATCAGATGACAAATTTCATCAGACACTGGAGATGTTTGGAATTGAAGAACAGTCAAGGGACATGTCCTCTGACAACAAAGTGAAAGCAAGCAGAGATGGACTGAGGAGTCACTGCAATAGCTTTCTGATCAGGTCTATCTGTCTACATTCATAAAAATCCTAAGAAGGCATCAGGGAGAGCAAGCCATTGTCAGATTGTGATTTGTGCTAAGTAAATCATAGCTAGCTTCCTAAAACTGTAGAAACCATGATTTTAGGCATGAAGACAGTTGGATGGAATTTAATGGACAAACATGAGGACAGGGTAAAATTATTTCTCCATAGGTAGTACATGAGAACTGAATAAAAATAATGCTGATCATGGACTCCATCTTGTGGGTGAGGTTGCCAAATCATGCTGTGTCCACCTCCTGCTATAGGACCATCTTCAGTCCCTCCCACTGCTCCAGGACTAGGCTTTCCTGCTAGCTAGTAAAGGCCTAGACCTTCAAGAGCCTCCAGGAAAGCAACCAAGGTATATCAATAACAAGACAGAATCAAGCTTTAACTTAACAAAGGAAGGCTTGAATTGTAAACCAGAATCACAAGCAACAAAAGAAATTCACCTGCCAAAATCACAACAAAAAACAATGATATGAAAAACCAAAATAATATGTCTCTCCAAAACACTACCAGTTCTATAGAAGAGTTCTACAATGATAACTTCCTAGAGGTAACCCAGGGCACAAATTTTTAAAGAACAATCATAAACATGATTAGAGAACTGAATTTAAAGAACACATAAACAACTCAGAGAACTAAAAGAAGATAGGGATAAACTAATGACTAAATTCATAAAAAAGACAGAATTATTAAAGAAAACTCAAGCTGAAATGAAGAAAGAAGTGAAAAACTCAATAAGCCAATTTGAAATGACAGGGCAAAGACTCACCCGTAGAATGAATGAAATGGCAAACAAAATATTGGACAATAAAGTTGAAGAATTGGACTGCTCAAGCAAAGAATATGAAAATATTTTTTAAAACCAGGAACGGAATATGCAGGAAATGTGGTATATCATTAAAGACCAAATCTATGCATCATAAACATAGAAGAAAGAGAAGAATCCCAGGTAAATGGTATTGACCAGATATTCAACAGTATCGTAGAAGAAAATTTCCCCATAGTAAAGAAAGACACACTAGTACAAGAAGCACAAAGAACACCAAATAGACAGGACCAGAAAAGAAACTCCCCAAGCACTTGGGAGGCAAAGGCAGGCGGATCTTTGTGAGTTCAAGGCCGGCCTGGTCTACGGAGTGAGTTCCAGGACAGCTGGGGCTACAGGGAGACCCTGTCTTGAAAAAAAAAAAAAAAGAAAGAAAAGCCATCTTTTTGTTGTCTGCAAGAAACTTATCTCACCTTCAAAGATAGGTACTACCTTAAGGTGAAAGAATAGAAAAAAAAATCCTAAGAAAATGGCACTAGGAAATAAGGGGCTGCAATTCTAATGCCTGAAAAACAGACTTAAAAATAAAACTGATCAAAGGAACAACTGACCAAGAAGATACTACAATCATGAACATATATGCACCTGGTGTGCCCACATTTATAAATTAATTCTATAGGACTATAACACACAGATTAACTCCAACTTAGTAATAGTAGGGGAATTTAATACTCTGCTATCTCCAATGAATAGATCAACTGGACAAAGAATAGAGACACATCTGAATTAAATGATACCATGCATCAAATGGACCTAAAGACATCTACAAAATATTCCCCTAAGCAACAAAAACTATACTTTTTATTCTTCAGCCCATGGAAATTTCTCTAAAATTGACCACATACTGGGGTAGGGAACAAAACAAACCTCAACAAAAACAAAAAATTGACCTAATTCCATTCATTCTATCAGATCACAGTGCAATAAAGCTTATAATCAAGTGCAAAAGAAGCTCTAGTTACTTCATGAACTCATGGAATGAGACAACATACTCCTGAATGATGAATGGGTCAAAGAAGAAATTAGGAAAGAAATAATAGTATTCCTGGAACTAAATAAAAAGGATAATACAGCACAACAAAACCTGTGAGACACTTTAAAAGCAGTCCCGAGAGGGAAGTTTATAGCTCTAAGTGCCTAGATTAAGAAATCATAAAGAGCACAAATAAATGACTTAACATTGCAACTCAAGACTCTGGAAAGGCAAGAATAAATGAAACCCAAACCCAGCAGATGAGAAGAAATAGCAAAAATCAGAGGAGAAATTAAGGGAATTACCATACTAGATATCAAACTATTATAACAGAATTATAGTTCTAAAAACATCATGGTACCGGCACAAAAACAGACACACACATTAATGGAACATAATTAAAGACACAAACATGAATGCATGCAATTTCAGCCACATTATATTTGACAAAAGGGCCAAGGACACACACTGGAGGAGAGACAACATTTTCAACAAATGCTGCTGGGAAAACGGGACCTACTCCTGTAGAAGAATGATGCTAGACCTGTATCTTTCACCTTGCATAGAAGTCAACTCCAAATGGATCAAAGACCTCAGTGTGAAACCTGAAATCTGAAACTGTTGAAAGAAAACATTGGCAGTAACCTATAAGACACAGGTATAGGAAAGGACTTTCTAAATCAGACATCAGTTTCTCAGGAATTAAGGTCAACAGTCAACAAGTGGGACCTCATTAAACTAAAAGCCTTCTACAGCAAAAGAAACAACCAAGGAAGTAAACAGGAACCCCACTGAGTGAGAGAAAATCTTCACCTGTTATCCAACAGAGGATTAATATCCAGAATATACAAAAAGCTTGAAAACAAAAGAAACAAGAAAACAAGTGACCCAATTAAAAGATTGGCTATGAATATGAACAAAAAGTTCTTGAAAGGAGAAATAAAGATTGCTAAGAAACACTTTAAGATAAGAAGTATTCGACGGGGCTGGAGAGATGGCCTAGCGGTTAAGAGCTCCGACTGCTCTTACAGAGGACCCGGGTTCAATCCCCAGCACCCACATGGCGGCCAAGAGCCGTCTGAAACT
The DNA here is from genome assembly GCA_009823505.1 of Rhizomys pruinosus. Lineage (NCBI taxonomy): Eukaryota > Metazoa > Chordata > Mammalia > Rodentia > Spalacidae > Rhizomys > Rhizomys pruinosus. The sequence goes on along the minus strand of VZQC01004283.1, from coordinate 9,196,596 downwards.
CCAATTCTCCAATTCCAGGAGAACTCCAGCTCCCGGGGAACCCGAGACCCTCTTCTGACCTCCGCGGCATTGCACGACACGGGTACACAGACTTGCATGCAGGCAGTACATTCATACACATACAGAACTAAATAAAATTAATTAAAAAAAAAAAAAAAGAAGTATTCGAAACATTAGTAATTGGGGAAATGCAAATTAAAACCACTTTACGATTTTAACTTACCCCAGTCAGACTGGCTAAGATCAAGAGGACAAATGATACTAAATTCTGCAGAAGTTGTAGGAAAATGGGAACACTCATTCACTGCTGGTGGGATTGCAAGTACTATGGAAAACAGTATGGAGAGCTCTTAAAAACCTATAAATGAACCCACCATTCGAGTAGTTATATTGCTTCTTGTCATATACCCAAAGGACTCATCCTACTAGAGAGGTACATCCATGTCTGTTGCTGTTATCTGCACAGTAGCTAAGAAACAGAGGCAACCTAAGTGTCCTTCAACTGAAGAATGAATAATGAAAATGTGGTACATTTACACAATGAAGTTTTACTCAGTGCTAAAGAAAAGACAAAATCATAAAATTTGCAGGTAAATGGCTGGAACTGTTATATTAAGTGAAATAACACAGACTCAGGAAAAAAAATGACATGTTCTCCCTCATTTGTAGACCTTAGCACTAAATCCTTACATGCGATTATATATCCTGATGTAACTGCAGGAGCCAGGAAAATGGAAAGAAACCTTGGAGGTAAAGGAAGGGAAGGAGTGTGAGGGAGGAATAGTAAGATACCGGTGTTACCAAGGGGGAAATGGGTAAAATAGGGGTATTTAACTGGGAAGGGAAGAGCGGGGTTGTATACAAGGAACCTGGGAGTAAGAAAGGGGAAATGGGAGCTCTAGACAAGGGTGACCATGGAGACAGGTATTATGAAGGGTGAAATGGGGGGACTGTGGGAGGGCTAGACAGGGAGATAGAGAGGAGAGATAAATAATGCTTAGCTGATGTGAAAAATCACAGGGAAATGTATTAGTTTAAAAGCCTACTGAAAAATTACGCCTACAGTATCTCTTTTTTAAAATTTTGTTTTATTAATTTTATTTGTTTCTGTATGTGTATGAATGTACTGTCTGCATGCAAGTCTGTGCACCCGTGTCGTGCAATGCCGTGGAAGTCAGAAGAGGGTGTCGGATTCCCCTGGAACTGGAGTTCTCCTGGAATTGGAGTTTCAGACGGCTCTCGGCTGCCATGTGGGCGCTGGGGATCGAACCCGGGTCCCCTGCAAGAGCGTCAGTGCTCCCAACCGCCAGGCCATGTCTCCAGCCCCCACATACAGTATCTCTACATGAGTCCATGTGTATATAGTTGCACACTACATAAGAAGAAACAGTACCAGACAGGAGAAACCTGTCTTCAAGTTGTTGGCCAGGGTAGTCCAAAAGATTTCCCAAATTACATGGCCATTGTCACAGCCCTTGAATGCTCCCAGAACTCAAAAGTAAGACCCTACTGCTGAAGACAGGACATTCTTCGGACACAGGAATTGGAGTAATGGAGCCGGAACTGAGCTGGAATCCTCCTCCCTGCAGCCTAGCTCTCAGAGGGGACACTATGCAAGCTGCTAGGGAGAAAAGCAATCGATGGTCCAAACCTAGCTTTAAGGACTACTAACCACAATGACCAGCAGAGCAAACAATATAGTGCAGTTAGTGGCACTTTTATCTGGGGACAATCAATAGCTATCTACTTGGACTTAAAGCCCACTCAATGGGAGTGAATTCATGTGTGCTACTATAAACATAGCCAAACACACATGGCTGGAGAGGTCATAGATCTTAGAGAAAACCATATGGTTGTCACATCTCTAGACTAATGTAATTTCTTACCATGTGCTAAATACGGACCCTTATATTTACAGACAAGTACAGTAGTTGCCACTCATCAAAGAAGCTTCTTTTGCAACAGACAGAGACTATATTAGAGTTCCACAACTAGTCCCAAACAGAATAAATGTCTGTGTGATGCCTAACCCTAAGCAAAACATCTACAATGGAACCTCTACATCTAAGGCTCATGGAACACAGTGGAACAAGGGCTAGAGAGAACTCCCATCAATGAATCTCCCTATAGAAGACACTGAACACAAAAGGGCATGAATGGTCAAGTTGTAGAGAATAAGAGTCTACAAAGTGTAATTCCTGCATAGGACTCCTATATTAAACTTGACCCACCAAGGGTCAAAGACCATTGCAGAAGAGGGGACAGAGAGATTGTAAGAGCCAGGGGAGGAGGAGCATGACCACATGGACCTAAGTGAAAACCAGCACAGAACTGGGACAATGGGCAGCAGGCCCCAACCTTAGCCAAAGAACTATGGGCAGCAGATTCTTGCTGAGTGAGGGAGAGCTGATCTTCTTTAAGGGAGTGACTCTAGACAGGCCAACTAGACCCAGTGGATGTACTTGCACAGAGGGCCATCTAGGTACACTAACTTGACTCAATAGGCCTTAACATAAATGACAGTATGCATGAAATCTGGTGTGTGTGTGTGGGGGGGGTTACGGGAGGGTATGAATGGGAGAGGGAGTATAAAGATTAAGATGTTTTGTGTTAAATACACAAAAATTCAATAAAAATATACAAAAAGGAAAAGGAACTTATTTAAAAATAATATTGATCATGTCTGATCTAAAACCCTGCTAAAATATTCAAACGGTTTGAACATAAGAAAATGATTTGGCAACCGTCTCAGTGGTTTTATTAGTTGGGAAGTGAGGCGCAGATGTACAAACTCCTTCCTATTTTCCTATTCCTATTCACTCGGCTCAGCAAACATGGTACACTTCTTATGAAGACTGTAAAGGTTTAAAGGTTTAAGGTCTCAATTAGTCACCACAAAGGCTTAGCAGGAAGATAACAGAGATCCTAAGAGGCAGAGATAAAGATGACTTCCAAGAATAAGAAACAATTGCAAGTCCAGAATCTTGGAGGTGGTGCTGTGGGCATTTGGTCAGCTCTCTTGCAGAGTACAATACACTGTGACCAGAGGAGGAAGATGGTTGCTACAAACATGCACTTCGCTACCAGGCCCAGGTCGTCTGTAAAATATGAGCACTGGTTTAATAAGTTTGGTTATTTACTTTTCCATTTTACCAGATTGAATGGAGTTCAAATTCTAGAGAAACAATAACAGGTAGAAGACTTAAGCGGAGCTAGGATGGAAGAAGGCCAGGATAGTAGAATTGCTCTGAGTAGGCAGATAGAGCTGAAGCCTCAAGAGACGTTGAAAGACAGCAGCAGTGTGTGGGAAGCCCTGGGACCTGAGAGGAGATGAAGCATTAGTTATTCACCTTCCCCAGCTGTGCACCCCTGCCTAGACCTGAGCATGCCTGGATTTGCCAGTTATCCTGTTACCAAAATGAGGTGAGAGGATGTAGGGAGGAGGAGGAAAATTCAAGCACTCATGAACTCAAATGAGCCAGTCATTTAAAATACCTTCCCTGTGGCCAACCATGGATGACTGAGTTATTTATTTAACAATGGAAATTTTAGTTCACTCTTTTTCTGTGCCTACACCTGAATTTGTAGTCAGGGGTTCAGGCTTTTAAAAAGAATTAAACAAAGAGGAAACCAAAACAAAACATTATTAATCACTTCTCAGAACTTTGCTAGCATTTGAACTCTCACAGTAAATTACCTGCAGCTTTCTAATTGCTTGTTCTCTTCTTTCCTTATTTAATCATATTTTATTTTACTTAAGCTGACTACTAGATTCTTTATAACAGGGATTTTTATTAGAGTATATGAAGTATATGTATGAAAAATACACAAAACATTCAACATATTCAATATATAATCATTAAAATATTAATAATTAAAATTAAGGGTTACTAAAGGATGAGTGATGTTCCTTTTGATTTCATGTGTACATTTTAAGTCAAGTGTGAGAAACTTACATTACAGGTATCACACAATCAAGGTAATTAAGGAACAAATAATAAACCCAGAAAGTGTCACCTGGGAAGGACAAGTACTGAATTTTAATTATAAGGTATTTTAATTATAAGACTATAGACTTGAGTTTAATTTTTAAGGGAAAAGTTCTGCCCTGCATAAGCAATGGAAATTTACAAATATGTATTCAGCTCCAAAATAAAGTTGTATTCTCAACACTGCGATCTAGAACCCAGGGGAAGGGAAGACCAGAGTGATGCACATCATTTAGGGGAAATGAGACAAAACTATAAACTATCTGTAACTCCATCCATTAACCAATTTTTAAAAGGAAGAAAATTTTCTACAAATGTAGTTTCTGGAAATGCTTTCTAAACTAGACAGTTTTGGAGATGATCATGACGGTCAAGAGCAGAAGTATAAACAATTTATTAAGCGATTGGGTGCAGCTAGGAACTGTCTGGTGATACAAATAAAATTTTATTTCTTTGTTTTATTTTTCATAATACACTTTCGTGAAGACAGGACTGGCCTTGAACTTGCTACATAACCAAGGATGGCCTTGAATTCCTGACCCACCTGCCTCCACCTCTCAAGTGCTGAGATTACAGGTGTGTGTCACCACACCTGGGTTTAAAATTTTTATTTCAACCCCTTAAGACAGTATTAATGATCACATAAGCACACTTGTAGGTGAGCATGCCGTTGGTATTAGCTCACATAGACCCTCACTATAAATACCAAATCTCTAAAATCTGCTGCATATTTTCACATCCGTGATTCAGTGCCCAGAGTGCACCTGGGGAAGTGAAGAAAACAAAGTTGGAAAGAGAGGCAAATGGAGGTAGTGACAGCCAGATAGAGACTTCAGGCACCCGCCGCCCTCAGGTCTGGGACGGAGCAGCTCAAGGCTACGTTCTCCAGCTGCTGCTGCGTAGGGTTCCAGGGATTAGGCTTTGTTGTATCTGAGGTTCCAAAAAACAAATACTAAAGGTTGACGTCCCAGAAGATTGTGACTACCTTTTCCTGTTCACCTATTGGCTATTAAAGAATCAGCACTTGCCCTTTGGAGCGCCACTTATTGAACTCTGGGTAATGATGACATTGTCCTTCAACCATTTGAGCTACTTACATGGCATGGCCAGGACTTCTTTAAAGCAGAGACATTCCCACACTCAACTGCAGGACACTAACTGGTACTAACTGGCCTGAAATCACTGTAATTGACAGGTTTGGAAGATACAGATCAATTTTTGCAATAGAATAGTTCACTTGCTGCTGCAAATTTTAATATAAAGAGAGACTATTGAGAAGACATTTCTTAGAAACTGAGTTTTTGATACTTGCATATTTCTTAAAAGGTAAAGCTTTCATATAAAGCCCTAGATCAAGTATTTTTTTTAATTTTTTTTTAATTTTATTTATTTCTGTATGTGTATGAATGTACTGTCTGCATGCAAGTTTGTGCACCCGTGTCGTGCAATGCCGCGGAGGTCAGAAGAGAGTGTCGGGTTCCCTTGGAACTGGAGTTCTCCTGGAATTGGAGTTTCAGATGGCTCTCGCCCACCATGTGGGTGCTGGGGATCGAACCCGGATCCTCTGTAAGAGCGGTCGGTGCTCTTAACCGCTAGGCCATCTCTCCAGCCCCAGATCAAGCATTTTTAAAATCTCTGAATTACTCATCAATATTTCGGTCAACAAATTCTTTACAGGTAAATGGACTGTTTCCATTAAACATGTAGTTTAATGAAAATGATAGAATACTTATTTTAGGAAACTGAGGATTGAGTATAAAACCTTTAATAATGTGTTTTATGTATTATTATGTTATGCTATTTTGAATACAACTGGAAAAGTTCATTTTTCTTAGACAATGCTGCTTATTTTTCTCTGGCTGATTAAAACATTCTATAATTTGTAATAAAGAGTCACACCTTAGGAATAGTAGACAAATTTATACATATTCTAAAACAGTTCAACAGTTCAACTAGACTTATGCCTAGTTATATGGTTAGACAGATTAATTTCAATACTAAAATCCTAAATATGGTTAAGTAGATTTATCTTAATTGGGGATGTTTTTAGACATGTGTTAGGAAATATAAAATCAAACACTTGGATTTGTGTTCAGCAATATCTTTGGTGTAAAAGATGAAAGATTTTAGTCAATAGTAGTACTCTAACATATTCTAAATCAACTTGATTACTTTATAGGATAAACTGTACCATCCACTGTTAGACCCTAGAATGCAACAGCATAATGAATTTCAGTTAGCTTGCCTTTAGAATTCTATTCACAGTTCTTCAATAAATATCTATTAAAAGTGCACTAGAAAATTCAAATTCTACAATTAGAAAATGAACCTTAAAACAATGAGGATTTTCAGTCAGAATTAACTGCAAACCATGAGCTAGGTGTGGTGGCTCACATCTTTAATCCCAGTACTCAGGAGGCAGAGCCAGGTGGATCTCTGTGAGTTCAAGTCCAGCCTGATCTACAGAGCGAGCTCCAGGCCAGCTGGGACTAAAGGGAGACTCTGTCTCAAAAATAAAAATAAGGGGCTGGAGAGATGGCCTAGTGGTTAAGAGCACCGATCGCTCTTACAGAGGACCCGGGTTTGATCCCCAGCACCCATATGGCGGCCGAGAACTATCTGAAACTCCAATTCCAGGAGAACTCCAGTTCCAGGGGAATCCGACACCCTCTTCTGACCTCCGCAGCATGGCACGACACAGGTGCACAGACCTGCATGCAGACAGTACATTCATACACATACAGAAATAAATAAAAATTTTTTAAAAATTAAAAAAAATAAATCTAATAGTAACACCAGTCTTGGTGGTATATGCCTTTAATCCCAGCACTTGGGAGGCAGAGGCAGGCAGATCTCTGTGAGTTCAAAGCCAGCCTGGTCTACATAGTGAGCTCCAGCCCAGCTGGGACTAAAGGGAAACCCTGTCTCAAAAAGACCAAAAAACAAAAACAAAAACAAAGCAAAACAAAAAACTAATAGTAACATCCATGAAAGTGTTCTTCACATGACACTTCATAAAATAAAGCCCCTTCCTTATAGTTTAAGATTCTCAGAGACTGGAAAAGAATAGATAACAGATTCTTATGTTTCTTACTCATAAATATAAATAAAAGTCCACATCATCTGACTATAAACCACTCAATATTAAGTACTCTACATGTTTGAAGAGAGAATCCAGGCAATTCATAGCTATTTAGCGAGCTGACGCTTGGCCACTGCTGTCTGCTCACTGTCTTAGACATGGTGTTCTCCTGTGACACCCCGCCGGGTCTGGTCTTGTCTGCCCAGTGTTCGCTTCCAGATACCCACCATTTTACAGAGCTGCCGATTGCTGGGTGATGATGGGAGTTCCATTTATGGAATGCCTACTATCTGTTTAAAGCCCACTGGAGCCCCAAGTGACAGGTGCTATCACCTTTATTGTATAGGTGGCTGACTTTTGAGGCTTAGACATGCTAAGTAACTTTCCAAGGGGCAAACTAGTAGCCAGTAGAGCCAAGACTTGAACCCAAGAGTCCTGCTTTGGAACTTTCCTGAGTCTCCACATAATTATGGTTATCTTCCCATTGTTTGGGGAGGTCTTCATTATATCCTAAATCCCTTTCAATGACTTGAGGGTGATTTGCCTTGTGAAATGAAAATTTAACTGAATCCTCACTTGAAAAGGGTCCTTCAGATGTGATGTGATCGTTCTATTGATACACTTTTTTTTTGTTTTTTTGGTCACGGGGTTTCCCTCGTAGCCCCAGCTGTCCTGGAACTCACTCTGTAGACCAGGTTAGCCTTGAACTCACAAAGATCCGCCTGCCTCTGCCTCCCAAGTGCTAGGATTAAAGGCTTGCGCCACCATGCCTGGCTGATAACACATTTTAAAGAAGCGGAGAAAGGTGGTTTCACCCAGGAGCCTAGAACTTCTGCAACGGAGGCAAAGGCTTGCGCCACCATGCCTGGCTGATAACACATTTTAAAGAGGCGGAGAAAGGTGGTTTCACCCAGGAGCCTAGAACTTCTGCAACGGAGGGATGCAGGCAGGCCAGGTAAAAGGTCAATAATTGTTATTTGAGAAAGCTGAGGAGTGGGGTGGCCACGCTGCTTCCTTGTTCCGCCTCTCCCACAACCTCCACACCTGCTGCCTTGGAACAGAAAAGAGTATTCTGAGAAAATCAAAACAGAGCCACACCAGGACTCGGGTTGCGGTGATACCCAACCCGGTCCCCCTTGCTGCATGTGGTTCTGCTTTCTAATAACCTGGCCTGACCCTCACCTCGGGAGGTGGATGAGTGGGGCTCTTTCTCTCACCCTCACGTTCACCTGTTCTTCCTACTGTGAGCAGGAGGGGCCTCTAGTTGCTGCGCTGAACTTGCTGTGCAGACGGACGGGAGGCCACCTGGCTGTGGGGCGGCAGCGCTGCGGGCCCTGGCCCCGGGCTGGGGTGTCACTCACCTGCTCACCTGCGCCGGGAGTGCTCCAAGGCTAGGCTGTGCGCCGCGGTTCCTCAGCAGGATCAGCAGGGCCAGAAGCTGTTAATTATTACTCTGGCTACCCACCGCGGGGGTGTGAGCTACCGAGCCACGCCCAGCGGCTCAGTGCATGTTGGGAGTGTTTACCTTCTTGCCTTGGGGCAGCGGACAGGCACTGAGCTCTCTGACACAGTTCTAAAGAAATGGGCTGAGCCCGGCTGCCCTGATTCTAGATACCCATGCTATGGACAGGTCATACCAACGAGGACTCAATGACATTCTCTCATTCTTTTGGGAGATTAATTCGTCTTTGAGCTTGAGATTTCTTCGTTTTCTTTCCGTTGGTCTTCGTCTCCCCCATTCCCTAACAGCTCTACCCAAGGCAGGTTTTTCTCAGCCCAGCGTGCCCCAGCACGTCCACCCCTCCTGACCCCCCTGCAGGCTCTGGCTTAGTAGGTCTTGGGTCTTGGCTAGGTGCCGAGAGAGAGAGAGAGAGAGAGAGAGAGAGAGAGAGAGAGAGAGAGAGAGAGAGAGAGAGATATTTACACATAAAAATAAATAAATAAATAAAAATTAAAAAAAAAAAAAAGAAAAATACACGTTATCTGCTGAGTATGGTTGTGTACACATAAATCCTAGCACTTGAAGGCATACAAGAGGTCGAGGTCAAGGCTACTGATTACCAAGGAGGGGACCCTGTCTCAAAAGAATAAATAATCACAAATTTTTTAACCTTTCAAATTATTAAAAGCATAATAACATGATCTTATATTGCTCTAGGGCTATAAATTTGACAAACGTTTGTAGAAGAAAAAAATTAAGTGCATGGTT
>VZQC01004283.1:9068001-9181995 GCA_009823505.1 Rhizomys pruinosus | reverse complement strand
TTGAGATAGTCAAGTTTTTTTTTTTTTTTTTTAAACAAGCTTTATCCTTTAGCAGTTATACTACAGGGGTGGACAGCAACTTCTGAGTCAGGCCATGATTTGCCTTAGTGAGGAGAATAAATGCTGCACAATTGTTCCTACAACTTGAACAAAGAAAAGCCATTGAAAAGTGATAAAAATAATTTTAATTTTGAAAGCTATCAACTAACAGACAGGGTTTTTTTTTGTTTGTATGTTTTTGGTGGGGTTTTTTGGTCTTTTTGAGACAGGGTCTCCCTGTAGTGCCAGTTGTCCTGGAACTCACTATGTAGACCAGGCTGGCCTTGAACTCACAGAAACCCACCTGCCTCTGCTGGGATTATAGGTGTGTGCCACCACACCTGGCCAGACAGTTTATTTTTAATATATCAACAATATATAAGTTGGGATGGAGAGTGAGTAGCTTAGTCATTTACTGAAAAATTAACCTGTCCAGCAAGGTGGATGCAGAGATGGCAATATAAAGGAAATGGAAGCAAGTCTACCCTTCAGGAGCAAACAGTCTTTAGCTAGGAAAGGAATTCCCATCCAGAAGAGAAGACATTTTCAACTGTGCATCTTTTCAACTTTCACTAACAGCAGGAAACACAAGTATCGTAGTGTTCCAATACAATTTAGGAGATAAAAGAGAAATGTGTTTGTTTTAAACCAACTATACTGTTTGAAAGAAGTAGAAAATCATTTTAGACAAAATGAATTAGGCAGTAATCCATCCACAAAGTGACTACTCTTTCAAATTGGTCAGATACAAAACAAAAAGAAATCCAATGGACTGTGATGGTGATGGATGTTTTTCTAAATATCCATTTAACAAAGGTTTTTGACTTTTCCTATTTGCTTTTAAGCTACATTTTATGTATCATTGAGTTTTGCAATATGATATTATAAAATATATACATGGAATAAAATGAGTTTTATAGTGAACTAAGTTTATTTAGATGGGAAGAGAAGTTAGTTATTTAACACAAATTCTAAATACAGGAAATCCAGTTTCATTATCTATGGTCTTCATGTTGTCCATTAGATCTCTAGACTTCCTGGTTTATTCATGCTACATCTTGTGTCTTATAATTTACATCCCATGCCCTTCACCTTGGTGATCATTGTTTTATTTTTATCTCTATTGACGGGAGAGCCCCATAAGCCCTAACCCATTAAGCAATTCTTATTTTGCAAACAAGTCTGTCCAGGACCCCCATAAACCCCAACCACAAGGCTAGGCAAACAGGCCCTGCTTTGCAAGCAAGCTGTTCTAGTTTGTCTTCCATTGCTGTGACAAAACACTCTGACCAACACCAACTTGGGGAGGAAAGGGTTTATTCAGCTTACATCTCCTGGGTCACAGTTCTCACTCAGGGAGCCCAAGGCAAGAACTCAGGAGGCAGGAGCTGAAGCACAGGCCATGGAGGAATGCTGTTCACTGGCTTACTCTCCTGGCCCACGCCCAGCCTGACCTCTTATACAGTACACAACAACCTGCCCAGGGTGGCACCACCCATAGTGGGCTTGGCACTCCCACATTGCTCAACCATCAAGACAATACTTCGCAGATGTGGCCACAGTCCAGTCCAATGGAGCCAATTCCCCAATTGAGGCTCCCTCAACCCAGGTGTGTCAAGTTGACACTAAAGCTATCCAGCACACAAGCCCTTCCAAAACCCCTAGGGAAAATGAAGGCCCTAAATCCCCTAACCACTCCAAGACTCTGTTTACATACACAAAGGTACTGTGCTGTAAGTAACAAGAGACCAGTACCTGAAGGGAAATATTTGTTGTACTGGGACAATTGATGCTGGTTAGCTGGGGCTGAAAAATCAGCTCTAAGTAACAAGAGACCAGCATCACTGTGGTGAAATCTTCTGGGAGAAATTTCTCCAGGGTCAGCACACAGAAGCTATGATCCAGAAGGGGCCTGAGCCTCCATCTTGAGCCAGAAACAGGACTTGGTAATGTGTAAGAGTCTCCTATATGGTTCTGGTGTTGATATTTGAGGGGGTCACAGAGAGCAGCCGAGGCTTGGCACTGTGAGAGGTCAGGAAAGACCATTGGTGGAAGTGCACCTCAGTTGCAGTGAAGACCCCAGGATTGCAGGGGTCATGGAGAGAAGCTGAGGCTTTGCACCAGGAGAGGTCAGAAGAGACAATTGGTGAAAGTGCTGCCTCAGTTTCAGTGGCAACCCCAGGTTTTTGGATATGCCAGGACCTTGGGATGACCACCAAGAGCAGTGGCAGGTGTGGAATGGAGTCAGTCTGGGTCTGCAAGATGAGCTGTGTGTGCTGTGGATGGCAGAGCAGAGAAGGGGAGCTGCCAAAACCCTTTGGAGCCCAGAAGATTGTGAGTGAGTGAGTCCCAGGTGTCCACCCTTGAGCTACTTGCTGGACTTAGGTTTTGTTTGAGAGAATGCCTGATTCTTCCCTTTGAAATAAGACAGTACTTGTTTTGGATTTTACAGCAGCCCACAGTTAAGAGACTTTTAATAGACTGTGAACTTTTAAGTGTTGGGACATTTTAAGGACTTTGGGGCTTTTAAGGTTGTACTGTCTTTGGTTGTGGTTAATGTTAACATCATACTTTGGGGATAAGAACTGGAAAGGTGGTGGTTTAATAGTGATGTGTTTTGTGTGTCAAGTTGACAAGGGGTCAATTGTGCTGGATAGCTTTAGTGTCAACTTGACACACCTGGGTTGAGGGAGCCTCAACTGAGGAATTTGCTCTCTCATGGACTTAGGCCTGTGCCACTGTCTGTGAGTATTGTCTTGATCTCGTTGAGCAATGCAGGAGGGCCCCAGCCACTATGGGTGGTGCCACCTTGGGCAGTGTTGTTGTGTATTGCTATTAGAGGTCAGGCTGGGCATGGGCCAGGGGAGCAAGCCAGTAAGCAGTCACTCCTCCAATGCCTGTGCTTCAGCTACTGCCTCCAGGTTTCCTGCGCTGAGTTCTGCCTTGGTTCCTGAGTGATGAACTACGACCCAGGAGATGTTAGCTGAAAAACCCTTTCCTCCCCAAGTAGCGTCAGACAGAGTATTTTGTCGCAGCAATGGAAGACAAACTAGGACAGGTACTTAAGCTCCCCTTTGGCTGGTTTCTGTGGCTACTATATTCTCTCACTGGTGAGTTGTTACCCCTCATTCACTAATAAAGGTCAATTGTATGAATTTGGTTGCTTTTGTCTCCTACCTGCTACTCTTTCAGCTCCTAATCCTAACATTTACTGGGAGAGGGAGAGAGTCCTAACCCTGGGTGAGAGTTTAAACTCCAATTTCTAACATCTGTATTTTGTTTGACCTTTTGGTCTTTTAGATTCACATACTAATGAGATTGTGTAGTGCTTTTCTTTCTGAGACTACATTATTTTCCTTTAACATGGTGTCCAGGGTCTTCCATGTTCAGGGCTGAATAATTTTCATGTGAGTGCTTATGTTACATTTTTTTTAATTTTATTTATTTCTGTATGTGTATGAATGTACTGTCTGGATGCAAGTCTGTGCACCCGGTCGTGCAATGCGCGGAGGTCAGAAAAGGGTGTCGGATTCCCGCGGAACTGGAGTTTTCCTGGAAATTGGAGTTTCAGACGGTTCTCGGCCACCATGTGGGTGCTGGGGATCGAACCCGGGTCCTCTGCAAGAGCGGTCGGCGCTCTTAACCGCTAGGCCATCTCTCCAGCCCCTTATGTTACATTTTTTAATCTGTTCATCCGTCATTGGACATTTATATTACTCCCATACCTTGACTATTGCTATGAACATGAGTGTGCCAATATGCTTACAACAAGGCAGTGATTTCATCTTATCTGGATATTTACCCAGAAGAGGGATCATTGGGTCATGTGGTAATTTTAATTTCTTTAGGAACCTCTGTACTATTTTCCATAACAGCTGTATCAATCTGCATCTTCATCAACAGCCTACTAGACTTTTCTTCATAAGCTTGACAGCATTTCTTGTCTTTTGCTTTTTTCTAATAGTTGTGCTAATGTGTATTAGATGTTATCTCAGTGATTTTAGTTTGCATTTCTTTTGTTATTTGCTTCACAGTAGTGCATAATTTTTCTTTTAATTTATTCTTTGACCCATTGGTTTAATAGAAGTGTATGTGTCACTTCCAATAGTTGTAAATTTTCTAAGATTCCTCTTGTTACTGATTTTTCCAATTTCTTTCTGTTTTTTTTTTTTTTTTTTTTTTGGTCTTTTTTTTGAGACAGGGTCTCCCTGTAGCTCCAGCTGTCCTGGAACTCACTCTGTAGACCAGGCTGGCCTTGAATTCACAAAGATCCACCTGCCTCTGCCTCCCGAGTGCTAGGATTAAATGTGTGTGCCACCACTCCCAGCAATGTTTCCATTTCATAGCATCATGGCTAGAAATAATTCTAGATGTAATTTAGGTCCTCTTGAACTTGTTTACATTTGTTTTGTGGCCTAACACATGGTCGGTCTTGGAGAATGTTCCAGATGTGCCAGAGAAGAATATATATTTTGCTGTATCTACTGAAAAGTTCTGTCTTTTTGGTTCATTTGTTCTAGTTCACTTTAATTCTAAATTTTCTTTTTTCTTTCTTTTCTTGCAGGGGTCTGGAAGCAGTCTCCCCAGAGCCCCAGCTTACCTGGAACTCCTATGTAGCTCAAGTTGGCCTTGCTCTTACTTTTTTCTCCCTGTTCAGTCTTCTTGGTGGGTTGACCCCTTTATTATGTGCTCACTTTTTTTGTCTCTTATAACAGTTAACTTGTAGTCTATTTTGTCTAATAAAAAAAAACACATCTGCTCTCTCTTGGTTGTAATTTATGAATATTTTTCTTCATGAGTAGCATCTACTGTTAATTCTACAAAGGGAGGAAATGGGCAGGGTTATACAGGAAGAGAAAGAGAGGAGAGAGAAATATGCTATGGTAATATGAAAAACCCAAAGTAAATGTAGTCATTCAATAGTCTACTGAAAATATTCATACTACACACATTCAAGTGCACATGAGTAGCTGTAGGCTATGCAACTAAAAACACAGTGCCAGGAAGGGGAAACCTCCCCCTGAGTTGCTGCTTGGGGTGGTCCAAGAGACTCCTAAAATAACACAGGCTATTGCCACAGCCCCTGGTTGCCTCCCAGAACTAGAAGGTAAGATCCTACTGCTGAAGACAGGACAGACTGCAGACACAAGACTTGGAACAATGGAGCTGGAACTGAGCTGGAAGCCTCCTCCCTGAAGATAAGCTCTCAGAGTGTCTACCAGGAAAACTGCCAAATGATGAGAAAACCAGTCAATAATCCCATTGATCTGTACAGTCTGTGAAGCACAACAACGGCCACCGCAGAAAACAATCTTACTGATGCAATAGTGGCACTTTTATCTTGGGGATAATCAACAGCTGTCTATTGGACTTATCTCCCCATCAATGGGAGGGAACTTATGTGTGGCACTGTAAACATGCATGGCTGGAGAGGTCATAGATCCTATATGAAACCCTATATCTGTCACAGCCCTAGACAAAGGTGGTTTCTTATTGTATTCTAAATGTGTATCCTTATTTACAGATAAGTGCACCTCTCACCACTCATCAAAGAAGCTTCTTTTCTAAATTTTATTTATTTTTTTTTATGTGTATGAGTGTACTGTCTGCATGTAGGTGGTGCACTCTGCATGTAGGTCATGCAAGGCCGCAGAGGTCAGAAGAGGGTGTTGGATTCCCCTGGAACTGGAGTTAAAGACAGTTCTTATCTGCCATGTGGGTGCTGGGAATCCAACCTGAGTCCTCTGCAAGAACAGTCGGTGCTCTTAACAGCTGAGCCATCTCTCCAGCCCCAGAAGCTTCTTTTTGCAACATAGGAGACTATTACAAGTTCCAGAACTGGTCAAATATAGAGAATAAGTGTCTGTGAGGTGTCCTGCCCTAAGTGACACATTTACAATGCAACCTCTACACCTGAGGCTCACGGAACATAGAAGAACAGGGGCTACAAAGAATGGTAGTGCATCTCTCGGCTTGACTAGTGAAGCTTCCTCATGCAACAAACAATGTTGATTAACTCAGAAAGCCACACTGACCAAGATAAAGAGAAGAGGAGACTGAAACTGCTTATCCACGAACAGGACACATATCAAATCTCTGCTTCCAAGTCCCAAGAACCATTGCAGAAGAGGTGTGGGAATGATTGTAAGAGTCAGAGATGGTTGATATGCGCATATCTCTTGATGGACACTGAGACATATCTGTGACACAGAGAGAGGTGACAAAACATCATCACAAGTTCAAAAGGTGAAAGACTGCATAATGTAATCTAGCCAGGGGCTCCAGACTTTTGCAATTTATACAGTTTTTTAAATTTAAGGAAGATTTATTTTCATTAAGTAACATCACTATGTTGGAGGCAGCATGAGACAATATGAAGAGATTAGGTTTTCAGCTTAGAATTGGCTTTGCCAATATGAGCAATCTATATTAATGTTCTTCTTGCCTTGACCCTGAATAACAAGCTTCTCATGTTATGGCAGTCAGCAACAGACAGGTCTTGTTCTTATGAGCCTTAGAATATCAAGCTGAAGATAGGTATCATTTTAAAATGGCACCAATCAGTGTGCAATCGCACACCGAGCTTAAGTTGAGTGGGAGATGAATCACTACAATTATATGGAACAGTATATGCAAAAGGTCCATGGCAGGAAGGAACCCAAAATGGAAGAATGGAGATCGAGCAAGCACAGCTAGCTAGAGTGAGGACAGGAGAGGGTGATGCAGGAACCTCTGCTTCAGTACCAGGGTTATTTAGGTATCAACCTAGCAATAGCGGCTACAGTTATCAGTAATTGCTGCAAAGTTCAAAACAGTTCCTTGAGCTACCTGTTGTCAGGCTCACCTTCTCTTTACATAAAAAACAAAACGCACCACTTCTTTAAGATGGACTGCTGGCAGACAGTCACTCCCTGTGTGCCCCCCCCCCCCCCCCCGCTGGCCAGCTGACTGCTATACCCAGGGGAAGGGGAAGGGAGTGATGGTTCCTTTTGATCTTGGACGATGTAGAAGCCTGCCAGAGGAATAAGATAATGTAGGATAGGTGTAGTTGGAGGGAAGGAAGAAGATGTTAAAGAAATTCAATGTTCTATGTCTTCTTTTCTCTAGACATGTCTGGAAAAGTGACATTCCTTTCCCCTAGTCTGTCATTTTCTATCCTGCAGGCAAAAGTTCTGACTTCCCAACATGTTGCAGCAAGCGAGACTCAGAACAAGGAAACTACTGTAGAAGAATCTTTTTCAGCAGTATCAATGGAATCTAGAGTCAGGTAGTCTAGCCTTTCTGGTGCCTTTTAAATGGACTCCAGGGAGAGGGCTGTGGACCTGGGATCATTCCATTTACAGCCTCAACAGAAATCCCATCTCCAGCCTGACTTCTCTGGGTCTTGGTTTCTCAGTCTGAGGAATAAGGATAATGTTGAAAACAATCCCCGCTTTATAAGATCATGTGAGGACTGAGTGAGTAAACGCTGAACTGTGAAATCTTCACTCTTGTATATGTGTATATAAGTATGTGTGTTATTCAACATAACACACATAGTAATTACAACACCTGACCCCTCCAACAAGCACACATGCCACCCACCGTTCTACAGTATCTTCTTCCCAGAGACTAATCCTACTTCAGAAAAGGCAGACAGGATAGAGGAAGATTATTTTTGAGGTACTGCTTTTTCCGTTTCCCAATTTCATCTGTAAATGTGGATTTATTCCACCTTATCAGCCACCCCAAGCATATGACACCCAGAGTGATCAAGGCTTGGGTTAGGTGAAAGGACAGCTTGGATAGTGACAGGGGATGCAGAGCTATCACTGATCCAGGACAGTTGAGCTTTGTGTGTTCTGATTAGTGTCCTGCAACCATCCTGGTTTGTAGAAGAGTGAATTCTCCTAGACAGGATTTTCTGGAATATTTTTTTCCTTGGGTGCACAGCAGGGTTTAACAGACTTGTAGCTGAACAAACTGAAGAATCAGCACCTCACTTCTCTCAGTGAGGTCATAAGGAACACTATTGCTACTCAATTTGTTAACTCTTTGTGTGCCAGTGCATTGCGTAGCTGGGTAGAAACCTGTGAGCAGAAAGCACTGTGGGAGCTTGTGGCAGGGGAGGGAGGGCAGAACTATTATCCATGAACTGCTGAAGGCTAGTGTGGACAAGCCTGAGGCTGGACCCCTCCTGAGGGGCCCAGTCATGGGGAGACCTCAAATTTTTGTGAATTTGCCTCCATGGGCTCCACTAGGTTATTATGCTAAATGTTGGAGAAGAGTCCCCTCATTCTTTGGCAGGGGGAGGGGAAAAGAATCATTTGAAATAGGCCAGGGCATTTTGGTTGTTCATAAAAAGATAACCAACTGGGATTTTATCAACTATAAACTGACCTGGGGGAAGAGCGGCTCCCAACTCCAGCTCCCTGTAGCCACCCTGAGTCACCAAAAGGAGAGGAGATGAAGCCTCGTGAAGTTCATAGTCCAAGTGTCCAAGTTTACAGAAAGGCTGAAACCTGAAATACAGAAAGCCTTTCCTCCTCCTCCTCCTCCTCCTCCTCCTCCTCCTCCTCCTCCTCCTCCACCACATTGTGAAGGCTTATGAACTGATGATCCTTTTAGTGAGCTATCACGTAAAAATTCCCAGGCACACTGAGAGGCAGGTTGGGGGGACTAAATGAGCCCCAGAACCAGAGTCAGATATGGTAGGAATATTGGGATCATGAGACGAGGGAAATTTGAAAATTGGCTGCTAAGTTCAGGGTCCTAATACAAAAACATAGATAATACACAAGAGCAGACAGATAACACAGAGAACTAAAAATCCTAAGAACAGAAATAAATGCATCAAAATACTGCAGCAGAACTAGGAATACCTTTTTAAAATTAATTTTATTTATTTCTGTATGTGTATGAATGTACTGCCTGCATGCAAGTTTGTGCACCTGTGTCGTGCAATGCCGCGGAGGTCAGAAGAGGGTGCTGGATTCCCCTGGAACTGGAGTTCTCCTGGAATTGGAGTTTCAGATGGTTCTCGGCCGCCATGTGGGTGCTGGGGATCGAACCCGGGTCCTCTCTAAGAGCAGTCAGCGCTCTTAACCGCTAGGCCATCTCTCCAGCCCCAGAACTAGGAATACCTTTAATGGCCAGTTAGTATCCAGCTGGACTGGAGGATGCAATAGAATGCCCAGGATCTGTAAGGCAGCGATATAAAGTGTAACATATGTATGATACCAAAGGAAAAGAAAGAAATAAAAAATATCTGAGGCGTTGTCTGAGGATTTCCTCAAATTGTGACATTTAACCATATAGCTAGTGAGCTCAAGGAACACTGAGCAAGATGAATGGCAAAAACTGGATCGAGGTGTGTTGTATTTGGACTGTTAACAATTAAAGCTGAAAAAACTTGAATGTAGGTGAAGGATGGGATGCCGCGGCTAGAGGAGCAGAGGGAAGAATTTTTGCATCTCATTTCTCAGACCAGGCATGCAAACAAGAAGAATGTGGAGTGTTTACTTCTTTCTCATCATTTCTCCAGTTTCTGATAAGTCTTTCTCTAGCATAAATTCCCATGAAGGTTGAGGCCTTGTTACTCTGTCAGTAGGTATCAGTACTTTAGTAGGCAAAGTGGGTAAATTGCTGAGCATCACCTTCGTGTGTGTGTGTGTGTGTGTGTGTGTGTGTGTAAAAGAGGCTGATAGTATGGACCTGTGTCACTGTGTTTTTTTTCCCCAAAAGCTATTTTTATTTCTGTTTATATAGTCTGCATATTAGTTTAAATACACAGAAAAAAAAGGAAGACTTGGTAACAGTCACCACACAGCTCCTGCTTGGATGGTATAAGGAATAGTCACCCATGTGTAAGGTCACACGGCTTTCCGGCCTTCACCATACCATCTTTTTTTAAAAATATTTTTTATTACATTTTTCATGCTCATACCAGGTCTTTGATAACAGGGACTTACTGTCTTTCTCCTTGCATATATCCCACTTATCGTACAACTGGCCTCTGAAATGCTAGAGAGTGTTACCAAAGGCCACTAAAGCAATACAGCAAAATATTGGTCTCCCTGAGACAAGCAAGACTCCTCCGTCAATATCAGCTACACCTCAACAGCCTGGAGATACTGTGCAACAATGGCAGCCAAGTGTCTATATATATCCCAAATCTATTTGGCTATTAGCTCTCTCCTTGGAGGAATAACTCACAGCGGATGCCACAAGCTTGTGTCCTCTGGTGGTTGGGCGATGTTGTGAGCCACAGTAAGAACTTGTCACCCTTTATAGAGAAACCACAGTTTGCGGATTAGCATGCCATCTAAGCATCTGTGTCTATGCTCACAGCTTAGCTTGACATAATAAGTGGTACTTCTTAAATGCCTGTACATCCAATAGCTTGTGCTTTGTTAATATGACTAAAAAGGGTATCACTGGGAAAGCTGTCAATCCATGAAGGGAAACAACCTGAACAGACTGGAGTCCAAAATGTCAACTGCAAAGAAATTAGACTGTTTTCTTCTCACCCACTTGTGCCCCTTTCCCAAAGCCCAGGGAACAAACTGCGGAAGAGGAGGCGTGGTAGATTGTAAGGGCTGTGGAGAGATAGGGGTGAATCATGAGACTACAGGAATATAGTCTGGACTCCTGATTGATCAACATGTCTGTGCATACAAGCTTCTCCAACTGGTCTATGGGAACCTTGGGTTGTTCAAAATTTGGACATAGATACTTGCAAAAATGCACCAATTACCTGATTGTATGACATAATGAGTGACATCAATGCTATCTGCAAACAACTATGTCATTGTATTGTAGAATCCCTTAAAAATAAAAAAACAATTAAAAAAATAAATAAAAATTAAAAAAAATTTTAAAGTAAAAAAAATTTTTATTTTATTTATTTATTTTTATGTGTATGAATGTACTGTATGCATGTAGATTTGTGCACCCATGTCGTGCAATGCCGTGGAGGACAGAAGAGGGTTTCAGATTCCCCCGGAACTGGAGTTAAGAAGGTTCTCAGCTGCCATGTGGGTGCTGGGGAACAAACCCAGGTCCTCTGCAAGAGCAGTCGGCACTCTTAACCGCGAGGCCATCTCTTCAGCCCCCAGATTGACCCTTTTAAGATAAAAATTCCATCATGTTGTTCTTACCACTTGAAAGACTCACATGGCTCCTTGTTTCAAAAACTCAGTAAAAATTAAAGTGCTGGCCACAGTTCTCATCTATCCTAGATCTATCTGCTCCTTAGTCCACAGCTGACAATGAAGTCCTCTTTCTATTGTTCATCTGTCCCAACGCATTGGTTTCCATGCCATTCCTCAGGGTGCTTACAGTGAGGGTCCATCTGACCCCACATTTCCTCCAAACGAGACCTGTATATAGTCTCTCTCAGGTTCATACAGAGTTGCCCTCTTGATAGGATTACTTCCTTGGCCACTCAGATCGGCAGCTCCCCTGCCATCCCCTTCCCTGTTTTATGTCTCCACAATTCTCTGAGTTTTCTATTTTTGTATTATGTATCTCCCTTCACTCTGTGGAGACAAGAATTTCTATCTCTTTTATTTACTGCAGTGATCTTGATCATTACAGCTATTTTGGAAATTCAGTGGACACACAAAGAATTGTTAACTGAATGGATAAATACTAAAAGTTCTATTTTGGATTATATAATGTGGTGAAAGACATGCTGTTAAATTTTATTTCAATGAGTCCCTGGAATTAGGCTTCTATTAAAGGAGAGAGTGTTTGGCTGATTACTGACTTATTTTGCAGTTTACCAAACACATGATAAAGTTGTTTATAAGATTCTAAACATGAAATTGAATTTATCTCTAATCCTACATGAAAATCATGTTGGGTCCATGTCATATTTGGGGAGAAATTTTTTTACCTGATAAACACATATTCTGAAAGAGAATTCTAAAAAGAATGGTTTCCCTGGAATCTTAACAAATCATTTTCACATTGTTTAACTGTATGAGAGCTATTAACAAAGATGATAATAGCATTTTCCTGCTTCAAGGTGGCACTTGCATCTAGAAAGTATTTTTAGGTCACACATGCTGAGGGCTGTGCAAGCAGCTGATATGGCATCTCTTGACATTTTGGGGCTCCCATGGCATCTTGCGGCTCTTGTGGAAGCGGTGGTGCTACTGCTTTAAAGAGCTCCCAAGACCCACCAGCGGTGGAGCAACATGCTTGCCACCACAGACGAGAAACGATAGAGCTGCTGGGAAGGGGAGGAGATGGAAGAATTTCCATGCGTGATGTCCTGTTTGTCAAAATATTCAGCCAGAATAGGGAAAAGATCTTGAAATTAATGTTGATGTCACAGGGCAGTCAGGACTGAGTTGGTGATTTATAACAATGGATCTTACAATCTGTCTTTATAAAGATGGTATATTTAGGGACCATCAGGGTCCAGGAACTAAGAAGGACTTCATAAACTTTGCAAATGAGAAAAAAAAGTAGAACATTGAACCTGTTTCCTCACGGGTGGGTCCAGGTTCTGTTTCAAAGAGTAGCATGTCAGCACCGTTTCCATTGTCTGTGTGCAACAGGAGTTTCCATAACTATTTTAAAGAAGACCTTGAATTAGTAGTTTCAAACTCATGTAACTTTTTGCTGCAGCAACTATGCATTCAGAACTGTTATTAGGACTCTATGTACCACATGTAGCAGATTCCCTTTTCTTTCAAAAGGCACAAACTGGGCTGAAGACTAAGCTCATGCTGTAGAATGCTTGTCATGCAGGAAGTCCTGTTTGATCATCAGCACATAAACCCAGCATGATGTTGCATGCCTGTAATTTTATTAGCACACCTCCTGATTTTTTAATTTGATATGGAAAAGCTTTAGTATTCTTTTTCTTTTGGAAAAAAATCAAAGCTTATTTTAACTGAGCTTGAATTCTAATCTATTGAATGCTTTTATTTTATTTTATTTTTTTGTATTATTGAGACAGGGTCTCCCTGTAAGTCCCTGCTGGCCTGGAACTCTTTCTGTAGACCAGGCTGGCCTTGAACTCACAGAGATCCACCTGCTTCTGCCTCCTGAGTGCTAGGATTAAAAGCATGCACCACCCATGCCTGGCTATAGATGTTTTTTTTGTGATCTGCTCACCCCTCGCTGGTTAAAGTTTTCTGTGTGAATCCATTAGACTTGCAGTATTAGACCAGATATCAGTTTTTTTTAAACCCCTCTTTTAGAATATTCAATATTCTGCCACAGCAGAGTTTGGATATATAATTTGTGTTGCCTCAGAAAAATATTCTGAGCACAAAATAAACTTTTCCATGCACTTATAAAATGCAGTTTAATAATGATTCAATGGCTCTTGGGACTTCTCCAGGAGGGGCTTCTTGCTGAAGATTTGTGGAAGACAAGCCTAGCTTTATGGCCAATGCATATCTGGTAACACACCAAGGCCTTAAAGAAATCAGGAATTCCAAGTTCTCCAGGTTTGGCTGGCCTTGGGGACTGCACACAGGGCAGAGCACAGGTTTTCTTTTTTTTTTATTTTATTTATTTTTGTATGTGTATGAATGTACTGTCTGCATGCAGGTCTGTGCACCCATGTCGTGCAATGCCGCGGAGGTCAGAAGAGGGTCTCGGATTCCCCTGGAACTGGAGTTCTCCTGGAATTGGAGTTACAGACGGTTCTTAGCTGCCATGTGGGTGCTGGGGATCGAACCCGGGTCCTCTGCAAGAGCGTCGGTGCTCTTAACCGCTAGGCTATCTCTCCAGCTCCGGGGTTTTCAAACTTTAGAGTGCATCAGTATCATTCACCGACTTGCTAAAAACCACCTAGAGTTTCTGGTGCAGAAAGCACCAAGCAAGACTGAGAGCTTGGGGTTCCGGCACAGTCCCAGGGTTGCTGCTGACCGAGGACTAGACTGTGGAACGGCCGCTCATCTCTTTGCAGCCTTTCTCTTTTCTGTGTCTCTGTGCCCTCTAGTCTTTGCTTCCAGGGCCCTTGCTGGTGCCTGAGCTTCAGAGCAACCAGAGAGTCGTGGAGAGAGCAGGTCTCCCAGCTGGATTTTGAGATGGGGAGGAGAATTAGCCAGTGGTTCTGAAACTGAAGATGCACACAGGCGCTTGTTAAGCATGCAGGCCCCAGCACCACACCACAGGAGTTCTGATTTATTAGCTGCAGCCTATTTAAGAAACATTACTTGAAACGAACACACAGATCATTCAGGGTAATCAGAGTATCCACTTCACAAATGGGATGAATTTTTCTTTTTCATCCAGCTGATTACATATGTGCAATAAAATCCTGTACGAGCCTTTCAAATATGTTCCAAAATAATATTCTAGGCTCTCAACAGTCAAAATAGACTGCTGACTGTGGTCTTTCCACTTTGACATGCTGTCTCTCTGAGTGGAGCAGGACACACAGGGCTGAGTCAGGCTCTGCTCTGCTTCAATTTCAATCACTATTATTCCAGAAAAGTAATTATAGGCATCAATTTAAAAATACAAGAATAAGCTGGGGGTGGTGGTGTGTGTCTTTAATCCCAGAATTTGGGAGGCAGAGGCAGGCAGATCTCTATGAGTTCAAGGCCAGTCTGGTCTACATAACAAGTTCCAGGCCATCTGGGACTACAGGGAGACCCTGTCTCAAAAAAACCCCAACCCACCCCCCCAAAGCCAAATTAAAATAAAACCAAAAAAACCCAAGAGTAAATAAGAAGCATTTCTCCAAGGAAACTTGAGAAGTTACTACATAAATTCACATTGTATGTTACAAATTAGCATAATTACCACTTAATGCATGACATTAAAGTACAGCAAAAACCCAACGCAGGGGCATATACACTGTTTCAGCTCCAGCCTCAGGTCAGGGCTTGGGCTGTGGTGCCCTCTAGTGACAAACTGAAATATTTTCTTTTTCTGGCTAGAGTTATCTCAATGCTTGAGAACTGTCAACAGCTTGTAAGGGAAAGCAGCAGAGGTCCTATGGGCTGCCCCAAGCCACAGATGAGAATCTGTAGGTACTGAGAGGTTTACAGAGTTCCCACTCAATCCAGTGATGAAGTAACTGTTGGTGCTGTCCACACTAGTGACTGCTTTCACCTTATTCTTTTGTGACAGAGGAAGGAGTTGATTCTCCAGCCTATACAAAGGAGACTGGGGTGGCAAATACAGGGGCTTTACGAAAATATGAAGGGTTAAAATAATAAAAAATAAACTTAGCCTATGCAATAAAGTCAGTAGAAACAAAACCCCCTGCATCCTCTGTTGTAGTCTCACCTCCCCAGCTGCTGGGAGCAGCTGCTCTTACATTGTGCAGAGAGGAAAACATTAATGAATAAAATTCCATGTTTAAAACCACACAGTCACAGCTGGGCGTGGTGGTGCACACCTTTAATCCCAACACTCTAGAGGCAGATCTGTAAGTTCAAGGCCAGCCTGGTCTACATAGGGAGTTCTAGGCTAGCTGGAGCTACAGGAAGACACTGTCTCAAAAAAGACAAATAAATAAATAAATAAATAAACAAACAAACAAATAACACAGTCACAATCACAATTTATTCAAATAACAGTTGTTCATTCAATAACCTGTTATTTCAGGCTCAAGTGAAATGTGCACACACACAAACAGCACATTTGCACACATTACGCACCTTATCTCCAAAGCAGCTCCTTCCCCTCTTTGCACTCTCTTTTCTTTCTCTTTTTTTTTGAGACAGGGACTCCCTGTAGCCCAAGATGACCTGGAACTCACTATGTATAGCAGCCTGGCCTTGATCTCACAGAGATCCACCTGTCTCTGTCTCCCAAATGCTGGGATTAAAAGCATGCATCACCATATCTGGCCCTCCTTCACACTTTGTTGAGAACGAGGACAGCCTTCTTGGTGTGTGGTGCTGTTAACCCTTCATTGCACTGTCCCTACAGTCATTCAGTGAAGTAGACATCACCATTACTATTTTAGGAGACTCGAGCTTGGTAAGAGTCAATCAGAAGTCCAAGGTCGTACTCAATTAGGCAGCAGGGTTTGGTTTGAACCTATCATTCTTGGAGACTGTGAGTAGTCTCCAAGATATAAAGATGGCAGTGTTGCTTATTAGATACTTATGCTTCCTCGCATTTCTTCCCTCTCATGCATCCTTGTCACAGGAGAGGTAGAAAGTAGAAGTTATTATGTTTTGATTTTTGCTTCCCTAAAGCCAAAGGTACTGAAAAGCTGTGTGTGTGTGTGTGTGTGTGTGTGTGTGAAAAAGAGAGAGAGAGAGAGAGAGAGAGAGAGAGAGAGAGAGAGAGAGAGAGAGCCAGAGCCAGACAGAGAGAACAGAGTATTGGGGCATGTAAGGAGATGGGAGATGGGAGAGAGATCTCTCTAGGCTGGATGGAACAGGACAGAATCATTGTGTCCTGAGCAGCTCTGCCTTCTTCCATGACAGCACCCCGGAGGGGCAGCAAGGGGAGGTGCTAGCTCTTAGAGCTTGTTTGTACACACGGAGACTCCAGGCTTGGCAGGACACCCAAGTCTCCAGATCAGGATAGATGCTCTGTGAAAATGGGAAGGAAGAGAGAGGAAGATGGCAGGGGAGAGCTTGTTTGGGGAAAGCGGAAAAGCATACTGTTTCGTGAGTTCTCCAAGTAAAACCACAGTGAAATAGGCTCCTCCAATCTCCCATACGTTTATAAAATCATCCTCCACACACTGTCACTGCTGAGAGTGAAGCGGACGATAACAATGATTATGCCGCCACACACCATCTTGAAAAAATAACTTGATCACCTTGTCTGTGCCCCCATGCTCCTTTTGGCTCAGAAATAGTAGAGCTTGTCCTTAGGGGGTCCATGGAGCTACTGAATTATGGAGATTTCAGATTCAACTCTGCTGACTGATCCTTTTGAGAAAAGGGAAATGCAAACCCATTTACGTACTCTGCTGGCAATGTCCGGGGCAGCTTTCTTCATAGTAGACAGACCCCAGATGGAAACGATTCCAACGCATAAAAGTTCTGAAGAGCCAAACGAGTGGAGAGCAATGACAATGTACTGGAATACTTTCGAGCAGCAGCCTTCATCACACATCAACAGGAATGAATGTCAAATCATCATCCTCAGTGAGAAAAGCAGTCAAAGGATGATATATTGCATGATTTCAATTGTAAGGAATCTTACAATCACAGAAACGTAGTAGTAGGGTGTAGAAAATTGGTTGCCAGAGTCCGAGGATGGTGTGATGGACAGACTGACCAGGGCACAAGGGAACTTTTGAGGGTGAACAGCCTGTCCTATATTTATGAAGGCTATAAAATGGGAACTGTACGTCAATATTTGCCAAATTGTACTCATGACTCTGGTGATTTTATTGCATGTAAATTAGCCTCCAGCTCTACGGCTCTTTTATAAAAGGAGTCAGCAAAGCAGACATGATCAATGCATGGCCCCAACCTCACCAGATGAAGGTGTCATTTGGGAAGCCTGACCCTTTTCTTAGTTTGATGAACCCACCATAAACTGACCTACTCCAGAGTCATTCTTCTGCTTCCAACTATATGGCTTGGGAAGTGTGCTTGGTAGCTGTCACAAATACCACACTGCCTTCTCAGTACATGGATTAACAGCTGTCCCAGTGCAGAAGATGAGATGGAGGCATTAAAACTATCCTTGCTAACCTATCTACCTTCCAAAACAAAAGTGTTAGATCTTAGAGCCACTGTTAAAGATCTAGAGGTCATGGGAGCGGTAGCACTCACATTTCATGGCATGGCTCTTGAAGAAAGGAGATGAGGCTGGTGGATGGTTGTCTTCACAAAATCCATGAGGGGACTGATTGTCCAGCCCATTGCAGCCTTCACACCCGATAGAATAGATGGGCCTGGCCTCAAACATGCTGTGCAGTCACTAATGTGATGAAAGTGCTCCTTTCTAGTCTCATAAAAAGAGCTTTTTGGGGGCTGGTTAGACAGTTCAGAGGTAAAGAGTACTGGCTGCTCTTGAAGAGTGCACTCACATGGCAGCTAATAGCCCCCTGGAACTTAGTTCCAGGTGATCTGATACTCTTTTGGCTTGAGTGAGCATCACATACATGGGTGTACTTACACATGTGCAGGCAAAACACACATATAAAATAAAAATAAATAGGAACATTTAAAACGAGCTCTCATTTATGTGGATTGGACAATCAGATATATGCGCAGGTTATTCCTGATTCTGTCTTCCCTTCTGTCATAATGTAATCCAAACCGATCTTCTACCACCACACTGGTGTTTCCTGTCAGTAGCATCATTCTAATTGGGTCACATGAGAAGAACTGCCTGGCACTTTGGAGACTTTATTGGAGCAAACCTGTCCCATGGGGTGGACATGAAACCTACAACGATGGTTTAGCAATGCAGGCATATTTCTTCCTCTTCATCCTGTATCATAGTCTCTTACCTTCTCATGACGATCTGGGTCACCCTGTCTGAGGCTTGCTCTTCCCTGTTGGGCAACAGACAGATATAGGCTGAAGCACTGTCAGAAACCGTATCTTTTAAAACAATAGTAGTTCGGTTTTATTCCTGGCAATAGTGTTTTCTGTGTTAGGGAGTGCGTTTCCAACCTCGAAGAGTCCATGATTGCTAGGAGAGACAGCACAAATTCCCTGTGTGTCCTTGGGACCAATGTTGGGGATGGCTGCTCCTGGACCGTCCTCTGTCTGCTGAACTCATACAGTCACGCGGTTTTCGGCACTGCGCCACACAAGGCCTGGGATCAGTGCCCGATGACGGTGCCCATTCTTCTGTTGGCTCTACGGTGGTGGTGGTGTTTCAGTAGTAGGCTGTGCTAATACTCTGTCAAGTTGGTGACTCCTGAGAGATTGGGTCTTTGAATTAACTAGTGGATCTCACTCACAGTCATGAGCTGATTGTCTTATCCTCCTTACATTCATGGATTGGACATGGTTCTCCACTTTGTTTTCTGAGGCAGGCTGAATGGCTCACAGATTCTGCTTGTGTGTCCAGCTAGAGGACCCCATCTGCACCTCCTGGGATCACAGGCAGGTGGGCACACCAGCCCCGCGTTTACTATGGACTGAGGACCCCATCTCCGCCTCCTGGGATCACAGGCAGGTGGGCACACCAGCCCCGCGTTTACTATGGACCGAGGACCCCATCTCCGCCTCCTGCGATCACAGGCAGGTGGGCACACCAGCCCCGCGTTTACTATGGACTGAGGATACACATTTCTTTCTGTACCTCACATTTGATGGGCTGTAGAAAGCTTTTCTTTTTATGCTGAACAGGAACCACGTGGCCCTGCTAAGGGAGAGGGGGACACACCGCCTGCCTTTCGGACACTGTGGGGAGCTGGCCTCTTGGCGCAGAGACCAGCCGCTACTTCCCATAGCCCAGCCTAAGTGATAATTCCAATTTAGGGTCTCAGCCTGGACCCACAAGACACATGTTCCACTCTTGGCCGTGACTTCCCACCTGCCCAGAGCCAGGACAGGAATTTCACTCACAACACCAGCTACCCAGGGTGGTGGTCCACAAAGGGAAACTTTTTCCAACCCACTGGCCACCCAAACGAAATTCAGGCCTACCTAAGCATAAAAATATCGGCCGGGAACTCTGTGATGATGTTCCTATGGAATTCAAATGTACTCATTGTCACAGCTTGCTATGGAATTCAAATTTACTCGTTGTCACATCTTGCTTTTATAAACCAAATGACGTCAGTTCCCAGGACCAATCATGAGCCCCCCAACTCCGCGCCGCTGCACATCTTGCTCCACCCAGCATCGCGCACCTAGGCCGTGCTGCTTGCTCCTCCTTGGGGCAGAGCCAGACTCTTAGCCATGGGGTGCTCTGAGGCATGCCAGCTGGAAAGCTAGCCTGCAATTCAAAGATCCATTTCTCTATTCCTTGTCAGGACATTTTTGATAGGATTTCTCCTATCTTGAATTGAGCTGAGCCAACCATCTTGGAGTTAACAGAAAGGCCATTGGACAGGAACAGGAAAAAAATGCTGTGATATAAATGAAACTTGTTTTAGAAAGGGGTCCATATAGTGGTAAGAGCTGTCCATTATTGGGGAGGTCAACGTTGGAGAGCCAAATTTTATCACCCTTGATAAATAAGGCCAGTGAAAAGATCGTGGCATACTGGATACAAATAATTCCCTGAATCATTTTATTATTTTATTTATCAAGGAAGGATATCCCACATAGCTCAGGCTGGTGTCAGAGTCATGGTCCTCCTGAATGCTGGAACTGCAGAGATGCACTGCCATGCCTGGCTAATTCCCTGAATTCTTGTGAAAAGCTTCATGGGGGAAAGGGTCTTGTATAAAGAGAACCAATCAGTTTGGTCGCGTTTTATTTCGCAACATAATTTCCTGCTCTTCATCTGAAAGGTACCTATGACTGATAACATTTCCACCAAAAATCCAGGAAATGAAGCTTGGTTTCCTTGAGTTTGACACAAATTGGGTTTCATACAATGACGCAAGTAGGTGAATGGGAAGATGACTGACTCAGCAGCAGCAACTTACTCATATTAACCACTCGTGATGCATTTCATACCATAACATCTGGATGAGCTGTGAAGAGTTATCTGAACACCGTGCCGTCCAAGTGACAATTCTACCTTTGTAGCTTTATGAAGATGCTTCCAATGAGGGCCTTCTTCATGGAAGCATGTAAACAGAAAGTCTTCACCTAAAATGATTAAAATACAATGAAATGGTATTGGTGTCTACAAAGCAGTTACGGGCTTTTGTTCTCATACAGCTGAATGGAAATAGAAGAGTACTTCAGATTTGGAGGCACCGAAAACTGAAAACCAACAGATGCTCCAGCAGTAGATATGTTTGGTCCAGTTGGGTCTTTCTTCAGTCTGGCTTTACTCTCCTGCTGACTGTAACTTCATAACCACAAAGACGGCCCGTGTAGTAACCTGAGTTATATACTTCCTCATCCATTTGCATTCCATATCCCTTCTGGTAATCCCTCATAAATGACATTCACAGGTCTTCACTCAGATTGAGCAGAGGGCCTGAGACTATGACAACTACCCTCCTGAAGCTAGAAACAGTTCAGAACCCTCAGACATCATGGATATTAACCATAGGTATTTCCTTAAAGGGAAATCAGTATCATGTTGTGAAGGGAAACAGAGGAATCAGATGTTGATCAGGCCTGTGCCGAGCTTTTTATAAACAGACATATTCTGTCATATCTATAGGTGGCAGTGTTGGTCTAAAACCACATGTTCTTGACTTGGCTGCAGCCACCCAGTCCTTAGATCATCAGTTACTAGCAGTGCAGATTTATGCAAATCCCGTAACCTCTTCAGCCTCAACATCCTCATTTGTACTTTGAATTCGTAGAATTGGCCTTATCCAATTACCAAGAGGAGTGAATGAGTGAAAAGGGCCCGGCAGCCCCACAGAGCTTGTCACTTTGAATGTTCTTGGAACAGTGTTTGGAGTAAAATGGCCACCAGACAGAGACTTCAAGGCAAAACATTTGATTGCTTGGGCATCTGTGTGCTGTCTACTGTTTCTGAGTCTGATCTTCCAATCTTTCCCTGTCATTTTTGTGAGGTAGTTAATTTCAGGCATGTTCAGTCTGTTAACCTGAGGACTAGATGGTCTGAAATTGCAGAAGTGGCATGCTTGGGACATCATGTAATAATAAGTGTTCAACGTGGTAGAATGTAAGGGCTGTGATTGGTGTGAATGGTGAAACTACAGCAGTATAGTCTGGTCACTCATTCGGTCAACTTGATTGAACATACAAGCACCTCCAGCTGCATGGTGGGACCCATGGGCTGTGTGGTTTTGGGCACAACTGCTTGCAAATTGGTTTTACATGAAGGATGCTTGTACTCATAAATTATTACTTATTGTTAAAAAATGAAAAAAAAATAAAGAAGTAATAGAAAAAAAATAAGTGTTCAAAAGGAAGCTCAACCAGAGGCTCCAAATGCAAGTCTCCATTGCAAAGTGATTGGTATTCTCAAGTAGTGTAAGAACAGGGTTCAACAGCATCTTATTGTGCATTCTTTTTAAAAATTAACTTATGGGCTGGAGAGATGGCCTAGCAGTTAAGAGCGCCGACCGCTCTTGCAGAGGACCCAGGTTCGATCCCCAGCACCCACATGGCGGCCAAGAGCCGTCTGAAACTCCAATTCCAGGAGAACTCCAGTTCCAGGGGAGTCCGACACCCTCTCTGACCTCCGCGGCGTTGCACATCATGGGTGCACAGACTTGCATGCAGACAATACATTCATACACATACGGAAATAAATAAAATAAAAAAATTAACTCATTGTATTTAATTTATAAATGTATTGCCTGCATGTATGTAAGTACTCATGTCATGTAATGCTTGTGGAGGTCAGAAGAGGCCATCAGATCCCCTGGAACTGGAGTTACAGACAGTTGTTAGCTGCCACGAGGGTGCTGGCAATTGAACCAGTGCTCTTAACTGTGGAGGCATCTCTCTAGCTTCCTGTTCCCAGCATTCTTGTTGGGAAAAATTACCATGGAAGGCCCTGTAAACCCATATGGAGCAATAATATTTTGCCTATTCCTTAATCCTTTAGTTTAGGAAATCGGACAACTGAATATGTTCAGAGGCAGTAATCAAGAGATTTTTATTCTGGCTGCAACCCTTTAATTTCATTTTAATTGAACCTCACTTTGTAAAAGACCTCAGGGAAAGGAAGGAAAGGGCAAATGAGACAAAGGAGATGGAGTAATTCTAGTTATTTTTTTAAAACTCATTTATATCAGGGCCCAAACTTGGAGCTCAGACTATATTCCTTTAAGAAAAATGGAATAAACTCTGTAATGTATAAGGTCAGTAAGTAAAGGAAAATAAATGTCTCTTCTATGTTCTTATATATTTTCTGAAGTGATGAACTTGGTGAATACGGAATATGATTTGTGCTTATGTCAAGGTAGGATAAGGAAAAACATTTTAATTCTGAGTCTAAAGAAATGTGCTCTCAAATCCAAGCAACACTGTTCATCCGATGTGTTACCTTAGAAAATGTCCTAACACTTATTAGCCTGCTTCCAAATCTGTGAAAGGAGGATAGCTACCTTCTTTGCAGAGTGTGTGGAATGATTAGATATTATGGACATGATTGTCTAACATAGTGTATGGTAAGTACTTAAAGGATAAATAAAAGTGTACTGTACTGTGCATTTGCAAGGAAATGGCATCAAAGAATGCAAAGCTCTCAGAATTTCACAGCGTGCTCTTGAGTGCATTAGATCTGATCATAAAGGACACTCATTACAGAGCCCCTTAGCTTCAAGTCGAAACAGGAATTTGTATGCTTCCCAGTGCCTCTGAGTAGGACAAATAAGCTTAAAGTGTTCCTGCCAACCCACTAAGCCTGCATTTCTCAGCCGTGGCTGCATTACTTCAATCCCTTGCAAAACTTTAGAAACCGCAATGCTCCAGCTGCACCCCAAACAATTAAATTAGAATGTCTGGGCTTGAAGCAGATAGTGTTTTTTTCAAGCTCCACAGAGAATCCAAAGTGCAGCCAAGGCTGGAGAATGGTTGTTCCCAGACACTGCTTCTTAAACTGCAATGGGTGGGAAAACCACCTATCCTCTTGTCTTGCAGTAATGATCCTGTCACTTTGAGCTAAGTCCCAGGTCCTGGATTTTCACTATTAGGCAATTGATGCTGATGCTGCTGGCTCTTGGATCACACTTTTAGTAGCTAGATTCTAAACGAGGCTGTCACTGATTATAAGAGGTATGTTTCTCCTTTCTTCTTCCATATCCCCATCCTCCATTTTTGGCAAAAAGAAAACTCTCATAGAAGAACCCTCTCTCTCTTTTTCTCCTTGGGCCGCAGATATCCTAAGCCGTGAGCAGAAAGTCAGTCCTTTTGTTTCGCACGCTCTTACACCCACATTTCACCAGCCTTAGATTTCAACTGATGGCCTCATACAGGCTAGGCAAGTGCTCTACCACTGAGTCACACCCCTGGCCATGATTTACACTTTTTAGAGTAATTTGTACCTTTAAGAAATGCGTGACTCAAGCTAGGCATGGTGGTGCACGCTTTTGCCTTTAATCCTAGCACTTGGGAGGAGGAGGCAGGAGGATCTCTGTGAGTTCAAGGCCAGCCTGGTCTACATAGCGAGCTCCAGGCCAGCTGGGACTAAAGGTAGACCCTGTCTCAAAAAGACAAAAAAAAAAAAAAAAAAAAAAAAAAAAAAAAAGATTCACAGCTCTGTCTTATCTAAATCCACTGAACTATTTCCAGTCCTGAATTTAGGGATCAATACTTTTCACTAAAGGTCTTGACTTTCACCTGAGATACTTGGCAAGGCTGGGACTCCAATATAAATTGTAATACTTCACCTATCACAATTAATGTGCGCATCTGGATTGAGTTTAACTCCGTGATTATTGAAGTAACACCAAAGTCTTTCAATTCCTTAGCTTTAACATGAGCTTATCATTTCTTTCTTTCAGTACTCTATAGCACTGAGAAGCAATTATTTCACAGCAAATCCTTGCCATCAACTTTGTAGACATCACAATAAAATGGAACAAGTACTTCCATGTCCTAAGCACATCACTTCAGAACTCACCGAATCACAAACAACCCCTGGATGCAATTTAACCCCTCAACATTTCTGTAAATGATATGGAAATAGCATTATACCTCCATATCAATAAATTCTACACTGTGACCCCTAAATACTAGATAAACGCACTCAAATGTTCATCATTGAGGATTTTTTTCCTAAAATAATTAATTTTAACAATTCCTGCATCATTCAGGATCTACTCAAGGCAGATAGTAGACATTTTAACAAAGCAAATTTAATATAACATATTTATCAGCATATTAGATATATGATAAGACAAGCAGATATTCCTAAAGTAGCAGCTTTAGCCAAGAGCTTCATGCTACAGGGCTGGGAGAAAAAAGAAGGAAGATGGAAGAACAAATCTCCCAAAGTAAAGAATACCCCGGGTGGGTGTAACTAACCTCATATTTTTTAGTCACTCCGTAAAGGCAGAACTCAAGCTTCCTAGGTTGGAAGGTTCCTGTTGGTCAAGTTCCTGACAGGCACAAAGTGATGTTTCTACAGCATTCAACAACAGGAAGTTGGGCCTCTGGACTTGGTGGCTGACACCTCTAACTGTAAGCAATTGGGATGCTGAGTGAAGAAAACATCTGCAAGCTGGAGGTCCACATGGGGTACCTGATGAGGTCAAGGCAAGCCTGGGCTACATAGCAGGATCCTGACCAAAAAAGACAAAACAGGAAGAAAGAAAAGCAATGGAGTGAGAGAGAAGGGAAAAGAAAAACAAGACAAGGCAAAACCCAGCATCCTAGAATTAACCCCTGAAGCACAGGTCAGCCAGGTGGGTGTCTGCAGTAGCAACCCTGTCTGTTATTCTTTCCTTTTTCAGAGTCCAACTTACTTTCTTCCTAGTTGAATCTAACAGAAAGGCAGCCAAGAAAAGAGAAATGAACGTTTCATGACCTCAGGATTAGCATCTTAGAGTAGAGCACAGAAAGGTGTGGTCTAGTGGCTTGTCCCTCCCACTCCCCTGCTCCTCCTTATCATTCTCATTTTCTCCCTCATTCCTCCTTCTCCTCTTCCTCTTCTTCTGGCCTCCTCTTTCTTCTTTCATTTTTGATTTGGATTAAATATATTATTAACTAGTATAAAAAAACATAAAATCTGATGTCAAGTACTGTGGTTCACTCCTTTAATTCCAGCACTGGGGAGGGGAAGGGAGAGGAAGGTAGATCACTATGAGATAGAAAGCAGCCTGTTCTATACATCAAGTTCCAGACCAGATCAGCTGGGGTTACAGGGAGACCCTGTCTCAAGATGACCAAAAATAAATAGTTATAAATAAACTGATTTAAATGAATAAATATTAATGAGAATACCATGTGTTGTTATAGGTGTATATTGTAGCATGGTTAATTGGGTTAAACTTTGCTATCTCCTCAAATTTGTATCATATCTTCATCTTAAAATCATTCAGAATCCAATCCTATAACTTTTGAAGGTCATAGTATTGACTATAGTCACCGTACTGTGTCGCAGGCCATGCTGCTTGCTCATCCTTGGGGCAGAGGCCCGGACTCTTAGCCATGGGGTGCTCTGAGGCATGCCAGCTGGAAAACTAGCCTCCTGTAAATTCCAAATCCAAACTTTCTCTATTCTTGTCAGGAATTTTGATAGGGCATTTCTCCTTCTGAATGAGCTGAGCCAAAACCCATCTTGGGAGTTAACACGAACAGGCCCTTGGAACAGGAACAGGACACAAAATGCTGTTGATATAAAATGTCAATTGTTTTAGGAACAGGGGTCATATTAGTGGTAAGAGCGGTCCATTATTGGGGAGGGTCACACGTTGGCGAGCCAAATTTTATTCCACCCCTTATAAATACGGCCGGAAAAGATCGTGGCCATAACTGGATACATAATTCCTGAAATCATTTTATTATTTATTTATCAAGGAAGCGATATCCCATCTAGCTCAGGCTGGTGTCAGAGTCATGGTCCTCCTGAATGCTGGAACTGAAGGCATGCACCACATTGCCCTGGCTAATTCCCGTGACTTCTTGTGAAAGCTTCATGGGGGAACGGGTCCTTGTATAAAAGAACCAATCAGTTTGGTTCGCGTTTTATTTTCGCAACTCATTTTCCTGCTCTTCATCTGAAAGGTACCTATGACTGATAACATTTCCACCAAAAATCCAGGAAATGAAGCTTGGTTTCCTTGAGTTTGACACAAATTGGGTTTCATACAATGACGCAAGTAGGTGAATGGGAAGATGACTGACTCACTAGCAAGCAACTTTACTCCTATTAACCACTCGTTGAGCATTTAATACCATAACATCTGGATGATGTGAAGAGATTATCTGAAACACCGTTTGCCGTCCCAAGTTGACAAATTTTCTACCTTTGTAGCTTTATGAAGATGCTTCCAATGAGGGCCTTCTTCATGGAAGCATGTAAACAGAAAGTCTTCACCTAAAATGATTAAAATACAATGAAATGGTATTGGTGTCTACAAAGCAGTTACGGGCTTTTGTTCTCATACAGCTGAATGGAAATAGAAGAGTACTTCAGATTTGGAGGCACCGAAAACTGAAAACCAACAGATGCTCCAGCAGTAGATATGTTTGGTCCAGTTGGGTCTTTCTTCAGTCTGGCTTTACTCTCCTGCTGACTGTAACTTCATAACCACAAAGACGGCCCGTGTAGTAACCTGAGTTATATACTTCCTCATCCATTTGCATTCCATATCCCTTCTGGTAATCCCTCATAAATGACATTCACAGGTCTTCACTCAGATTGAGCAGAGGGCCTGAGACTATGACAACTACCCTCCTGAAGCTAGAAACAGTTCAGAACCCTCAGACATCATGGATATTAACCATAGGTATTTCCTTAAAGGGAAATCAGTATCATGTTGTGAAGGGAAACAGAGGAATCAGATGTTGATCAGGCCTGTGCCGAGCTTTTTATAAACAGACATATTCTGTCATATCTATAGGTGGCAGTGTTGGTCTAAAACCACATGTTCTTGACTTGGCTGCAGCCACCCAGTCCTTAGATCATCAGTTACTAGCAGTGCAGATTTATGCAAATCCCGTAACCTCTTCAGCCTCAACATCCTCATTTGTACTTTGAATTCGTAGAATTGGCCTTATCCAATTACCAAGAGGAGTGAATGAGTGAAAAGGGCCCGGCAGCCCCACAGAGCTTGTCACTTTGAATGTTCTTGGAACAGTGTTTGGAGTAAAATGGCCACCAGACAGAGACTTCAAGGCAAAACATTTGATTGCTTGGGCATCTGTGTGCTGTCTACTGTTTCTGAGTCTGATCTTCCAATCTTTCCCTGTCATTTTGTGAGGTAGTTTAATTTCATGGCATGTTCAGTCTTGTTAAACCTGAGGACTAGTATGGCTCTGCACATTGCAGAAGTGGCATGTTGGGACAGGCATGTAATAATAAGTGTCAACGTTAGGTGGAATGGAAGGGTCTGTGATTGTGGTGGAATGGTGAATAACTACAGCAGGAGAGTCTGGTCACTCATTCGCGTCAACTTGATTGAAAACATACAAGCACCTCCAGCGGCATGGGGGGACCCAGGGGGCGGGGGGGGTTTGGCACAACCGCCTGCAAATGGTTTACCTCTTGGAAGGGAGCGTGTACTCAGAAAAATTATTATTATTGTTAAAAACATGAAAAAAAATTATAAGAAAGTAAAGAAAAAAAATAATGTTCAAAGCGAAGCTCAACCAGAGCGCTCCAAATGCAATTTCTCCATCTGGCCCAAAAGTGAATTGGTATTTCTCAAGTAGGTAAGAAACAGGGTTCAAACAGCATCTTACTTGTTCATTCCTTTTTAAAACTCCCAATCTTCTGGGGCTGGATGAGATGGCCTAGCGTTAAGAGCGCGACCGCTCTCAGAGGACCCCGGTTCGATCCCCAGCAACCCACATGGCGGCCAAGCCGTCTTGAAAACTCCAATTCCAGGAAACTCCAGTTCCAGGGATCGACACCCTCTTCTGACCTCCGCGGCGTTGCCAACATGGGTGCACAACTTGCATGCAGACAATACTCATACACTTACGAAATAAGATAATAATAAAAAAATTAAACTCATTTGTATTTAATTTATAAATGTATTTGCCCTGCATGTATGTAAGTTACCATTTCATTTAATGCTTGTGGATGGGTCAGAAGAGGCCATCAGATCCCCTGCGAAACTGGAGTTACAGACAGTTGTTAGCTGCCACGAGGTGCTGGTGGCAATTGAACCAGTGCCTCTTAACTGTGGAGGCATTCTCTAGTTCTGTTCCCAGCATTCTTGTTGGGAAAAATTACCATGGAAGGCCCTGTAAACCCATATGGAGCAATAATATTTTGCCTATTCCTTAATCCTTTAGTTTAGGAAATCGGACAACTGAATATGTTCAGAGGCAGTAATCAAGAGATTTTTATTCTGGCTGCAACCCTTTAATTTCATTTTAATTGAACCTCACTTTGTAAAAGACCTCAGGGAAAGGAAGGAAAGGGCAAATGAGACAAAGGAGATGGTAGTCATCTAGTTATTTTTTTAAAAATCATTTATATCGGGCCCAAACTTGGAGCTCAGACTATATTCCTTTAAGAAAAATGGAATAAACTCTGTAATGTATAAGGTCAGTAAGTAAAGGAAAATAAATGTCTCTTCTATGTTCTTATATATTTTCTGAAGTGATGAACTTGGTGAATACGGAATATGATTTGTGCTTATGTCAAGGTAGGATAAGGAAAAACATTTTAATTCTGAGTCTAAAGAAATGTGCTCTCAAATCCAAGCAACACTGTTCATCCGATGTGTTACCTTAGAAAATGTCCTAACACTTATTAGCCTGCTTCCAAATCTGTGAAAGGAGGATAGCTACCTTCTTTGCAGAGTGTGTGGAATGATTAGATATTATGGACATGATTGTCTAACATAGTGTATGGTAAGTACTTAAAGGATAAATAAAAGTGTACTGTACTGTGCATTTGCAAGGAAATGGCATCAAAGAATGCAAAGCTCTCAGAATTTCACAGCGTGCTCTTGAGTGCATTAGATCTGATCATAAAGGACACTCATTACAGAGCCCCTTAGCTTCAAGTCGAAACAGGAATTTGTATGCTTCCCAGTGCCTCTGAGTAGGACAAATAAGCTTAAAGTGTTCCTGCCAACCCACTAAGCCTGCATTTCTCAGCCGTGGCTGCATTACTTCAATCCCTTGCAAAACTTTAGAAACCGCAATGCTCCAGCTGCACCCCAAACAATTAAATTAGAATGTCTGGGCTTGAAGCAGATAGTGTTTTTTTCAAGCTCCACAGAGAATCCAAAGTGCAGCCAAGGCTGGAGAATGGTTGTTCCCAGACACTGCTTCTTAAACTGCAATGGGTGGGAAAACCACCTATCCTCTTGTCTTGCAGTAATGATCCTGTCACTTTGAGCTAAGTCCCAGGTCCTGGATTTTCACTATTAGGCAATTGATGCTGATGCTGCTGGCTCTTGGATCACACTTTTAGTAGCTAGATTCTAAACGAGGCTGTCACTGATTATAAGAGGTATGTTTCTCCTTTCTTCTTCCCTATCCCCATCCTCCCATTTTTGTGCAAAACGAAAACTCTCATAGAAAACCCTATTTCTTTTTCTCTTGGGCCGCAGATATCCTAAGCCGTGAGCAGAAAGTCAGTCCTTTTGTTTCGCACGCTCTTACACCCACATTTCACCAGCCTTAGATTTCAACTGATGGCCTCATACAGGCTAGGCAAGTGCTCTACTCACTGAGGTCACACCCTGGCCATGGATTTACACGTTTTTAGAGTAATGTTGTACCTTGTAAGAAATGCGTGACTCAAAGCGCTGGTGGTTGCCGCTTTTCGCCTTTAATCCTAAGCACTTGGAGGAGGCAGGCAGCGGAGGATCTCTGTGAGTTCAAGAGGCCAACAAGCCGGGTCTACTAGCGAGCTCCAGGCCAGCTGGGACTAAAGGTAGACCCTGTCTCAAAATAGACAANCCTCCCATGTTAACGTCAGGTCTTCGGCCGCAGGGCCTTATTGGCCTCTCCTCCTGTATGTATCCCAACTTAGAGGCAAGGGGCCCTTACCTTTTTTGGGGCCTTTGGCTCCATGCCAACCTCTCCCTGGTAGCTTAGAACAATCATTGCGATGTCAGAGCTCCGGTATTTACTATATTTTGCCTGAGTGCATAGCCCTGGAATTTAGTATTATATTTGGTTCCGAATACAGAGGAGTGTAATCCCTTCCACAGTTCCATGTCTAGTAGTCACTTAAAGAAAGAGTTTTACCGTTTTATAAGAGATCACCTCTACAATAGTTGTCCCAATTTACAGTTGGGGAGCGACCTCATCATTGTCATATTTCTCCTTGGTCTATGGGTGGAAGGCATGGAAGTCTCTCATATCAGAACCCTTTGTGGCACCTCGAAGGTAGTTTCATTAGGACTCATTGGACTCATATAACTAATTGTTTCATGTAGGATCCACAGCGGGGTTCGATGTTTATGCAATCTGAGGCTTTTCTTCCTTTGAAGTTTCAGAGGGTCCAGCCTTTCCGTTGCCTTTTTTGGTACCTCATATAAATGCAAAGGCTGTATCTTTTTTCTTTCTCAAG
Organism: Rhizomys pruinosus; assembly: GCA_009823505.1. NCBI lineage: Eukaryota > Metazoa > Chordata > Mammalia > Rodentia > Spalacidae > Rhizomys > Rhizomys pruinosus. The sequence goes on along the minus strand of VZQC01004283.1, from coordinate 9,150,810 downwards.
CCGTTTAAGTTGGTGACGTTTTGTTCTGTTGACCACACAAATCCTTTCCCATAGTTAAGTTTTAAGATTTGAATTGCAGGGTTTATTGAAAAAGGTTTATGTCTTTCTGTATCCACCCCCCTTTTTTTTCCCTCAAGTAGGATCGAAAGGTTATTCCTGTACAGACTGTCAGCCCATGAAAGGAAAAAAACAGGCCCAGGAATTGAACAGAGTCCAAGAACGTAACACAGCTCCAGAGGAAGAAGTGGATGTTTTACCTCTATTCCACCTGTGCCCCTTTTCTACAGGCCTAGGGAAACAACCTTGCGGAAGCGGGGGAGTGGAGAAGGATGAATGTAAGGGCTGCGATTGGGTTGATGGTGAAACTACAAAAATAAAGACTGGACACTCATTTTATAAACTTGATTGAAAAAACAACATGTCACCCCCCAACTGGATGGTGGGCTGCTAGGTGTTTTCTGGGCACAACAGTGCAGATAGGTTTGAATGAAGGATTCTTGTTTACTCATGGATTAATCACTTTAGCTAAACAATGAAACAAAAAAAAACTGATAGAAAGATGCAGGGACAGTTATGGCAGAATTGCATTGATCTGGGATGGGGGTGGGGGGGGGAGGGAAAGGGAAATAAGCCTGAACTGAATTGGAGAAGAACACAAAATTGTATGAACGGCCACAAAGCATCAAATAAAAATTAATTAAAAAAAAAAAAAGAAAATCATATGCAAACATTTTCATTTATGTGTCAGTAAAATTCCAGCCCAAGGCAGGAATCAGGACATATTATTTTAATAGAAAGAAGTTAATCAAACACACAGTTAAGCTAGTATTAGAGAACTGAGGGGTGAGGGGAAAGAAGAAACCAAGGGTAGAGTTACGATTCCTAGATCTGAGTGAGTGAAAGAGAATGATTTGCTGCTCCTAATGTAAGGTCAGTGGGAAGGACCTGGCTGGAACTGGCACTGGAGTTCTTGAAAAGAACATGCAGCACAACTCACTTGGAAACTACAGAAGATCAGAGGAGTTCTCCAAGAGCTGGAACAGGAACAACAAATGCAAAGATGTTGCTGGAAAAATCATGCCGTGAAATAAACATGGAGTTCAAGTTCCGTGGAACAGAAATTCACAGTATCAGTGGAAAGGCACTAAACAGCCTATTCCTATCTGATTGCACAGGTTCTTCAGTGAAAAGCTCAGATGAGCACACTTGCTCATGTACACATTGCCAGAATCATGCACAAAAGACCCATTCATTAAGACCCGTGACCCCCCCATCCCCCCATCTCATTAACAACCCTGTGAGATGAGGCAACTTTCCTTTCCCCTTGGAAGGAATAATGCAACATTCTTCAGACCATGAGAACTTAAATATTTCAGGAAGTTTGTATTCATTCCCAGAATGTTACTAGTGTTTTACTGGAGCAACTGAAGCAATGGCTGCTTTCTGTTCAGATGGCCTCATAGACACAATGTTATCAGTAGAGTGGACCTTTAGCAAAGCAGTCAAAACTTCCATAGGCTCTTATGAGTGGCAGTAAAAGCCATCGATACTGTGACATAAACTCGTGATATGAATTATGGGTGACATCAAACTTGATCTTGAAAATAAGAACATAGAACTTTTTTTTTTTTCTTAGCCGAAAAGCAGTGTTATCTGTGCCAGTCAGTAACTGCACTGGTTCGATTCCAAACTTACCTTATAATGTCTGGAATAGTCACTACAATTACAGTAGCCACTTGATTGTTTTTATGGCTTATCCTTTGATACATACTAGAAATTATTCTATGGGTCAGGAAGTTAGAATGTGCATTCTGATACTTTTTAAGGCTATCATTGCAATTCCACCCTGTGGAAGTGGAGAAACAGAGTGTGCTGACACTAACAATATGCAGATTATAGTTCAAGTTTGTGCCAACATTCCTTCCATTTTCCTTTGCTAAATGTTACTGACCCCTAATTAAGTTGTAGAAGACTATCATACTGTGAATTGTCAGTGATTATTATTAGATTAAGTATAATCTGAGAGCAACCTTGCTCAATGCTAATGATACATGCATCTTTTGATTAAATTGCCTCATGTTTCTCAGAGAAGATTTTGAATATTTTCACTATCGTTGTCACAATGCAGCATGGATCATTCTAGAAGCAACCAAGAGTCTCTCTCAATTCAACAAGTGTTTCCAGTACTGAAAGACTGACTATAACTACCAGAGTAGCTGATTGGAGAGAAAGAAGGCCTCCTCCTTTGGTAAAGTTCGCTCTCCCCTACAAGCATTGAAGATACGAGTTCCCAGAAGAATGCACATTTAAAAAGCTTTGTTTGTTGTCGTGAGGGGAGGGAGCGATGTGCTAGCGGTTAAGAGCTGCCGACGCTCTTCAGAGGACCCGGTTCGATCCCCAGCCACCCACATGGCGGCCAAGAACCGTCTTGAAAACTCCAATTTCCAGGAGAACTCCAGTTCCAGGGGTCCGACACCCTCTCTGACCTCCGCGTGCTTGCACGACTCGGGTGCAAGTACTTGCATGCAGACATACATTCATACACATGCAGAGAATTAAATAAATGCCAGGCGTGGGGGCTGGCGCACGCCTCCTAAAAAAAAAGCTTTTGTTAGTGATGGTGGAGACATGTGTGCTCATTCCCAGCAGAGTCAGGCAAAGACTAGTCAGTGGCTGAGGATGGCTGGCCAGTGAACGTAGCTGCACTAGCTCCCGGCCAATGAAACAACCTGTCACAAAAATAAACGCCAAACAAACAAACAAAAGCATAAACATCAAGTTGTGGTCTCCTACGTAATGGACCTCCCAGGTTGTTTTCCAGGTCTCCATTACACATGCACATACTATGCAACACATCTGCCACTCAATACATGCTAAATACACATTCACACACAATATTAATAATATGTCTGTGATTTCCAATTATGGAAATTAATACCCATGAAACTGGTGATGTTTGTTTATTGTCTGCTTTTTATGTGGATCCAGACCATTATTTTTAATTCCTGCAGGAACTATGGGCAACCTAAAAAGCTCCCTTAGAAGTGACCTGAATTGCATTAATTCCTCATTGATTACTATGGCAACACCCCCACCTAATCTAAGGTGGTTGTATGCTGTCAGTTATCAATTTTCTCTTTGGATGTTGGAATTCTCTTTGAAATCAAGATGTTGTTCCCTACCTTCATGCATACAGAGAAAGCCTGAGGAAGAGCTTACAGGGAATCTAGTGTAGGCATTACTGTACATATCTCAATGCCTTCATAAATGAACATCTTCTGAGCACTCCCAGAGAACAAATTGGAGAAGTGCAGAATTGTGCTGGATAGCTTTAGTGTCAACTTGACACACCCAGGTTTCAGGGAGCCTCAATTGGGAATCTGGCTTCCATTGGATTGACCTGTGGCAACATCTGTGAAGTACTGTCTTGATTGTTTCCCCGGCAATGTGGAGGGCCCAGCCCACAATGACTTGGTGCCACCCTGAGCAGGTATTTGTGTACTGACATCCTTATAGAGGCCTAGGCTGGGCCCAACTGAGCCCCAAGCCTCGTGGAGCAAGCAATTTTTTTTTTTTGATTTATCTTTTTCCATCCTCCAGTGCGCCTGTGCTTCGCTCCTGCTCTCTCATGGGTTCCTGAGCCCGTTGAGTTTTCCTTGGCCTCGGGTTTCCTAATGTGATTGTAACTTGTGATACCTAGGCTGATTTTGTATCAGCTTGATACAACTCCTTTCCTCCCTCTAGCGTCGCCGTTGGTTTGTCAGTTCGATGGTTTTGTCCCGCAATTGGTGAGACAAAACTTAAACTAGATAATGGTTTATACAGATAGAGTGGTTTTGTTTTGTGGGGTATTGCTTGTGACAGACATGACCTTGGAGTTTTGGGGGGCGATAGGTTAAGTGATTATGGAAGCATTTTGGACTTTGGGCTGGGAAGATCATTGAATGCCTAAAAGATTTTTGCTGTGGAGCTTGCAGCAGTTTTTCTGAAGGATTTATAGAAGATAGAGGTTTGGTATCTGAATGGTTTTCTAGTTTCCAAGGTGAGGCAGTCGTATCTATTCAGTGGACTTGTTTTAATCTGTGGGTTCTTTGTTGAAGATGTGGGCTGTAGATCTCATGCTTTATCAGTACCCAAGAGCCAGATTACCGAAAGGGGGACTATATCTTTGTTGTACTGGGACAATTGATACAGGTTTCAGTGTTTTGGGCTGAAAACATAAGCTCGTACCAGTAAACCAAGAGACCACCGCATCCGCCTCGTGCGTGCAACCATCTTCTGGGCACCCCAGAAAATCTCTCAGGTCACGCACCCACAGAAGCTATGTTCTAGAAGGGACCTGAGCCTCCACCTCAAGCCAGAAACAGGCATCCACTCCCCCATTGGTAGTCGTGTAAGAGTCCTCCCCATATATGTTTCCTGGCTGTCTGACTAATTTGATGGGAGTCCACCACGCAAAGCAGTTATGGCCTTGGCACTGCTTGCCGAAATCCGTGAAACGACACCTTGGTGGAAGTGCACCCAGGTTGCTGTGGAAGACCCCCCACCGGTACTTGCACGGGGGCCATGGACACCGAAGCTCGCGGTTTTGCCAACACGGACGACGGCTCTATAAAGAGGACCTATCGTTTTTGGTGTGCAATGATTACAGCCTCAGTTTTTCAGTGGCGACCCCAGGCTTTCGGTGATGATTGACCTTTTAAGTTATCGGCCATTGGGATGTAACCACCAAGAGCACATGAAGGTGTGAAACGGAAGCTAGATTGGGGCCTGCAAGATTTGTAAGCTGCGTGTTCTTGTTGATGGCGAGTCAGAATGCTTGGGGGCGTGCTGATGTGCATTATAACCCTTTGGAGCTACAGAAGCAGATTGTTATTTTGGGTTCATCACTCTGGTGTCCAGCCTTGAGCTGCTTTTGCTGGACTTGGGTTTTGTTTTTTGTTAGATGTGCCTGTATTCCTTCTTCCTTTTTGTTAAATATTAATGACAGTTACCATGTTTTTGGATTCTTTACACACAGCCTCAAAGTTATAGAGGACTTTTTATATTAAGCCTTTGAACTGTTTAAGCATTTGGATCCATTTTTTAAGGAATGGTGTGGTTTTTATTTAGTTTTGTTTTAAATTCTGTTCTCTTTTTTCTGGTTTTTCGTGTATTATTATCTGTTATAACATCATGCTTTGGGGGTAAGAAATGGAAAGTTTGTGGTTTGATAGTGATGTGTTTTGTGTTGTCAAGTTGACAATGGGTCAATTTTGTTGTGTGGATAGCTTGTGTCAACTTGACTCCACACCCCTGGGCTTGAGGGAGCCCTCCCAATTGGGGCACCCCGCTGGAATCACTTTGATATGGCCTGTGGATCCACATCTGTGCGCAGACTGTCCTTGATTGTAGGCACATTGCTCGGGAGGGCCCACAGCTCACCCAATGAGTTGTGCACCACACACTGGGCGGTCTGAGTGTACTCACTATAAGTTGACAGCGCCTTTAGGCTGGGCATTCTTGAGCCAGGGAGAAGCCAGTGAACAGCATTCCTCATGGTCTGTGCTTCAGCTCCTTGCCTCCAGGTTCCTGCCTGAGTTCCTGCTCTTGGGCTCCCTAAGTGATGACATTTGTGGACCAGGATGATGTAAGCTGGAATAAACTGCACCCTTTCCTCCCCAATGTTGGCTGTTCCCCCGGTCCCGAGTGTTTTGTCCCCACCCAGCAACGGAGGATCTAAACTAGAACATATGATATTCTAATAGTTATACAGGTAATTCCAATTTGTGAACAAACCCTCTATTCTCATCACTAACTTTTCCTCTCTTACATCATTTCAAGGTTTAAGATAATTATTTCATGAAGAGGTGATATATTAATCTTTAAGTTCTATTTTTTTGGGTCCTTTCGGTTATACCAGGGTTCCCTGTAGCCCCCAGCCCTGGATACTCACTTCCTGTCCTAGACCCCAGGCCTGGCTCCCTTGACCACCCCCCATCTACCAAACGATCCACCCTGCTCTGCCTCCACTAGTCGCTACGGATTAAAGCGCATGCTGCCCACCACACCCAGCCGTAGTCGTTTTAATCACCCACTACCAAAATTTCATAAACTCGCCCTCCTTACTCTTCGTTAAACGGTAAAAAAATCCGTTCTCATAAATGCAATCAACATTAAAACACTGTTTCCTCCCTATTATCTTTCTCTTCTCCACACCACACTAACATCCCTATTTTAAATTAAAATTTTTTTTATAATTCAAACATGCCATTTTCTCTCTAACAGTTATAACGTCTGAGATGTCTTAGTCGTTGGATGGAAAAGCTGTCTTGCATGTAGGCAAATCACTCTTGCAACATATCCTTATCATTATCCAGAGAATGTAATATAGACAGCCACCCATCGCGTCCTTTTATAAGATACTAACCATAGTTTGTCTAGCTGCGCCTACTCCAGACATGCACCCCCCTCAACGGGTCCCTCCCCAAAGGTACCCATCTCTTACCGTCCCTACTCACACGGACCAATTATACGATCTTACAAACCGGGGCACCTGCCGCAGGATTACACCACTCTGCACAATATATTTACAATGCATTTCACCTAAAATTTATTTTTTATCCTCTGTGCACTCAGTTTTCCTATTTTCTAATAATAATCAACTTTAAGCGTCAATTGTGACACCCTGTTTTCTCCTCTCTCATCCTCGCTACTCTTTGATCCTTTTGTAACACAACTTTCTTCTGCAAACCACACCAGTTCCCGCCATTTTACTTCCATGGTCCTCTCTTTTTGGATGTGGCGCCCATGAGGTTCAATTAGAGTTTCCCTAACCCTTACATCAACGGGCTAGAACCGTCGCGTTATTGGACGTTTGTAGGACAGTGTCTACTCTATTCTTAAGAATCTATTGGACACCTACTTGCCCTATCACATAACTCTATTTAACAGATGCACTAGTAATCCTCAGGTGTATTGTTGATTTTTGCGACTAATGCAACTTCTGCCTTCCTATAAATGAATGTGATTATGCCCTCATCTTTGAGATTTGTTGCCATTAGTCATGTTTCCAGCATACGCTCCTTTTGTTTCTGCCTCCATTCCTCCCAGATTCTCACTAGCCGTTCCTATTCTCTCTCCCATAACCTTTTCTTTTTTTCATTAGTGGTTCTATAGATATATGTCTGCGCTATATTGTCACACAAGATGCTTTTGTAATCTATAAAAATTCACAAACACACAAATATGTTTACCCAGCCTACAATCATGTTCAGGCTCTTTCTTTAATATATTTGACAGTATTATACAAGTTTTCCATACGGTCAATTCCCTCATTTTTTCCTCACTATTCGAATTTATGCGTATTTAGCGAATCATCTCCCGTTCATGCCCTCCTACTTCCCACCTGCAGCTCCCTGCTACTTTTCCTGCTTCATATAAGTCCGTTATCTTTTTGTCTGAGTCTTTCCCAGAGTTTTGTTTCTTAGTCATTTTGTTCTGTTGTTGCGTCCCATTCTTGATAGTGCTGTAGTATTAATTCCCTTTATTTACATAGTCGTTTATGATTTATCGTCCTTGATCATATTACATAAGATATGTACTATACTACTACCATTAAACTATCAAACACACTAGTCACTCGGAACTGAGCAGGATTTTCTCTTTCTCTTAATATAGGATTAATGGTTGCCCACTTAAGAACCCCCCCAGTGCCTTGGAAGGTTTGCTTGGCTATATTGCAATAAAAAATAGATAATCATTGTACTTTTGGTCTCCACATGGGGTTTCTTTCCCTTAACATTGGTTACATCCCCATATAAATGATTGGTTTTTTTTGTTGCATTGTTGCACCCATATTCATGTTGATTTGTTTTTTTGAATTTTTGGTTGAAGTACAGTTTTTTTTTGATTTTTTATGTGAATTGTTTTGTGAATTTTGTTTTAGATTGTGATATTGTTTTTTTTTTGTGTTTTCTGAATTATTTTTTGAATTTTTTGATTTTTTGATTTTTTGAAATTTTAGTTTTTTCTTTTTTGTTGGTGACCCCCCATCATTTGCACCCCTTGAATGAAACGTCCTTCGTAAGCACTTTTTGTCCGTCTGTTTGAATGGTCCTCCTTTGTCACTTGGTCCTCCAATGATACATGGCATCAGTGTAGTCCATACTATATGAAATTCTACTTTGCTGACAATTGCTTGCTTCATTGTCCCTCTTAGCTGTTTAGTTCACATGCTGGGTATCTCAGTTGTCCCTATCTGGCATTGAAGTTTGGAGGATTCTTGGAGATGACTATGAGTCCTTCAGTCCATGCCACCTTTATGCTAGCTACATGACTCCCCTCTCGGATACTTGGCGGGAGTGATACCTCCACATGCCCCCTATTAGCACACAGAAACACTCACCACTCCAACTTTAATATTGTACTTTATCTATAAGGAGCTACCATGGAAACTGCTAAATCCCATCCTCTGAATATATTTCCTAGGTTCTGAGATGTCAGCAAAACTGTGAAAATTATTTAGAGTATTTGCTGTTTTCCTTCTACGTCTGAAACCCATATCCCTTTTCAAAAACTTCTCCTAGAGGACTCATGTCCTTTGAATTTCTAAAGTCATTGATCACATATGCCAGCTACAGCGGAATGTAAGTCGGGAGATGAAATTAAGCATCTCTCTCCCCTACTGAGACGTCGTCTTCACGATACAATTCATTAGCATTATCTATCTAATTCAGTTTCACCCTCAACTATATGGTTTTTCAGAGCAACAGCTCATTTCAATTTGATTCTGATTGATACTTTAGAAGGAGGGCTTACCTGTTTTTCCCCTTGAAAAAAAATATACAGGACCCAAAATAAATTTATAGATTTTCAAGTCTAGTTTCCGGTGCGTGATGGCACAATTGGCCTTTTAACTTCCTAGCATTCTTTGGATTGGCAGAGGCAGGGTGATCTTTTTGAGTTCAAGGACCCTGCATGGTATACCGATGTGAGTTCCAGAAAGCTTGCGGGCTATTACAGGCAAGCAGAGAACAACCCCACTCCTCCCGTCTCCCCAAAAACTCATAAAAATAAAACAAAAAAATATAAAAAGCTTCAATCGTAGCTTGTTTATCTTACATCCACTGAAGTTCTTATTTCCATGTCCCTGAATTTATGGATCAATACTTTTTTCTATTCTAAAGGTCTTTGACTTCACCTTGAGCATTAATTTCGAGGCAGGCTGCCGACCTCCCCAATATAAATGTCGGTATCACTATTCACCCTATCACCCATTTGAATGTTGCTAATTGGGCGATTGAGTTTAACTCCCGTGTTATTATGACGTTGGAGAACACCAAAGGTCTTTCAATTCCTTTCGCTTTATACATCGGTTTTCATTTTCTTTCTTCATTATCTCTATAGCATCTGAGGATTTTGTCGCCATTCTTTCATTCAGTTCATCACCTTGCCATCAACTTTGTAGACATCACAATAAAATGGAACAAGTACTTCCATGTCCTAAGCACATCACTTCAGAACTCACCGAATCACAAACAACCCCTGGATGCAATTTAACCCCTCAACATTTCTGTAAATGATATGGAAAATTTAGCGTGATTCATACCTCTCGCACTATCAAATAAAATCTGACAACGTCACTCCCTTAAATACGAGATAAACGACTCCAAAGGTGTCATCAGGGGGAGAATTTTTTTGTGTCCTTTACGAATTATTTAATTTGTAATCAATTCCTGCATCATTCAGGGATCTACTCAAGCGGAGAGAGTGAGTCTAGAATGTTGAACAAATGCTAAATTTAATTTATATATCATTATTTTCTCGGAACTTTAGCTCATATTGAGAAGTACAAGAGATATTCCAAAGTAGCAGCTTTATGTCCAAGCGCTTCATTGCTACAGGGTGGGAGAAAAAAGACGGAAGATTGTAAGAACCTAATCTTCCAATTAGTAAAGAATGCCGCGTGCTTGGTGGGTGTAATCTAGACCTCATTTCATATTTTTCGACACTCCCTGTTTTCAAGGCACCAGAACTCAAGCTTCCTAGGTTGGAAGGTTCCTGTTGGTCAAGTTCCTGACAGGCACAAAGTGATGTTTCTACAGCATTCAACAACAGGAAGTTGGGCCTCTGGACTTGGTGGCTGACACCTCTAACTGTAAGCAATTGGGATGCTGAGTGAAGAAAACATCTGCAAGCTGGAGGTCCACATGGGGTACCTGATGAGGTCAAGGCCAAGCCTGGTCTAACATAGCAGGTTCTCTGGACCAACAAAAAGGACCCAACACAGTGAAAGAATATGAAAAGCTAAGTGGGAGTGAGAGAGAAGGAAAAAGAACAAACAAGACGAAGCAAAAATCCCATGCTCCGTAGAGGTTTAACCCTCTGAAGCAGCAGGTTCAGCCAGGGGGTCTTGTCTTGTCTAGAGGAGGTAGCAACCCTGTCGGTTATTCTTGCCCTTGTTTTGCAGAGTTGAAAATTCTGTCTTACTTTCTTCTAGTTGAATCCATACAGAAATGGCATTTCCATAGTTAATAAGAGGGAAGTATGAGGAATAAAAATGAAGAGACAGGGTAAATGAACTCAGGATTGAGAACTATTAGAGTTGTAGAGACAGAAGGTTTTTTGTGGGCTATGTGGGATTCTGTCAATCCCACTCAACTGCTCTACTTTCCTTGTCTATTATCCATTTTACTCACTTGCAGTTCCGCCGGTATGATCCTCCTCTCCGTCTGGCCTCTCTCTTCTTCTTTCCTTGTTTGATTGTAGTAAATATATTCTTACAACTGTTGATAAATAAACATTAAAGATCTGCTGTCACGTATCTGTGGTTCGATCCTTTCCTTTTAATTTCAGCACCTGGGGCGGGGAAGGTAGAGGAAGGTAGGATCACTTTATTGGATAGCAAAGCCAGGCGTTCTTAATCATCAAGTTCCCAGACCAGATTCATGCTGGGGTTTACAGGAGGGACCCTGCTCAAGTGACCATAAATTATATAATAGGTTATTGTAAATAAACTGATTTAAATGAATAAATATTAATGAGAATACCATGTGTTGTTATAGGTGTATATTGTAGCATGGTTAATTGGGTTAAACTTTGCTATCTCCTCAAATTTGTATCATATCTTCATCTTAAAATCATTCAGAATCCAATCCTATAACTTTTGAAGGTCATAGTATTGACTATAGTCACCGTACTGTGTCGACAAGCCACAACACACCCTACTGTGCCACAACACCCTACTGTGCCACAACACACCATCACCTAGTAAGAAGTGGTGGAATTTAAAGCAAGGTAGTACCTTGATAATCACCAAAAATTGAAATATCCAAACATTTCAGCATCCAGACACATTTAAGTGTGACAAATTTCAGGTATTACTTCACTGAAAATGTACTTAATGTGGGCATAGTTGTCTAAATGGATGCATAAAGATGTCTTTTTCTTTTGTAGCAATTATACTAAGAACAAAATAATATTGTTTTTTAAAATAAAAAAAAAAAGCCGGGCGTGGGTTGGCACACGCCTTTAATCCTAGCACTTGGGAGGCAAGGCAGCGGATCTTTGTGAGTTCAAGCCAGCCTGGTCTACAGAGGAGTTCCAGGACAGCTGGAGCTACAGGGAGACCCTGTCTCAAAAGACACAAAAAAAAAAAAAAAAAACTTGTACTCATTAAATGAAGTGAATCTTGCTGTAATAAAGGTTGTGGTATTTTGGAATTGGTGAATAAGAGGCATATGAAAAATTTATGTGCATGAGATTTAATAAGATAATGGTGAATCTTGTTAAGAGGAATGAGCCTGGGGGGAAGGAGCAAGCTTTCCAGACCACCTTTGGAATTTCTTTCCATTCATGGTAACATTCTCGTATGTTCATTTTGCATCATTTAAAAATATCTACCATTCTCACCACTGAGGACTAGATCCTCAACTGACCTTGAGAAAACAAAAACCTTGGTGAATCTGGTATAACTCTGTGGCCCTCAAACATCCAAAAGGAAAAGTACAGCTGCACAAATGAAAAGTATCATCTGTAACTATCCTCGTTGGAGCCGATGCTTAATAGACCAGTTTATTTAATGACCTAATCCATCAATTTGAGCTTAGGGACTAAGGGATAACTTCGTTCCTTACCCTCAGAAGTCAACTAAGTCCCAGAGGGATATGCATCGGGGGCATCTCTTGAAATGTCCTGCAAATGTGAGGTCACCAGTCTTCTGTGCCAGCAGGGAAGCTGTATTGGAGACCACTAAAGGGATTCAGCCAGTGTCCAGCTATAAAGAGGAAAGTACTGCTCATGCTTCAAAAAAGGGAAGCCTGGATCAGCAAGACCTGACTTTTGTCCTTGAGGATGGAACTGTAAGTGAAAGCCAAAAGGAGCCAGGGGCTCCCTCTCCCCAGAAAAACTTTAGAGCCCATGAGGACCAGATCCTGACACCTGCACTCCTTGAGAAAACAAAAACGTATTGGAATTCACATCACTGGGGCAACCAGTGTCAGATCCCTTAAACAGCCAAAGGAAAGTATAACCAGGAGATAAAATTTAGTAAGGGCGCTGGAGAAATGTACTTCAGCGCAGTATAAAACTTGGAGATGCTTAATGGTTAGAAGAAACCAAAAGGAAAAAAACAAAAAACAAAACCATACTGTTGTTTTGCCTGTCTTCAATTCTTACCGACAAGTGCAGCTACACTTTGGCTGTCATTGCTTCAAAGACAAGAGTCACAGCTTTTCAACTCTCCAATATGGACTGAATACTTCATGTCTCTCAAAGAATCTTCTAAACCTTCAGATGCCGGTTGGGGACTGCCGAGCCATCCAATTTGTATGGACTGAGCAAACTACTGGGGTTTCAGCTCTTTAGAGTATAGACTGTCATTACTGACTACCCAGGACTTATTACAGAGACCAGTACCAGGAGAGATCAAGCCAGGACACGGTGCTTACTGAACCTCATTCTGTACATAGGAAGGAAGACCTCTGTGATGGTTGTTTTGGGCTTGCCAAGGAGGAGCCTTCACAAACAGTTCCTAAGCAGAAACAATGACATCTTTCAGCCAATAAAGAAAAAATAATAGTAATAAAAATTTAAATAAATCATAAACTGAAATGCTAAAACCTAGGATGTCATAATCTTAATATATGTGTGGCATGCTATATGCATATTTTGGAAGTGATGCAAATTGGAAGGAACAACAACCACGAACAAAAGACTGGGTCAAAGAACTGACTGAAATGGTGAACTTCTGCCTGAAACAGTAAACTTCTGCATTGAACATTTAAAGAGACTGAGAAAAAGATAAAAACAGCTTAGGCAAATGCATGAGCTTCTGTGTGAGGAGGGGTGGGGGCAAGGAGGGGAAATGGTCTAGATTTATTGGAAATTTTGTATGAAATGTCACCAAGGCTTCAATAAAAACAAACAAAAAATATCTACCCATTTCTCCACAAAAAAAAAAAAAAAAAAAAAAAAAAACCCAGACATGTGTAACTCTACTGTCAGCATAAGATGATTATAATTTTAACAAGGAGCAGAAGATATAAAATGTTTGACATAATGTGGATACCTTCAGAAATTTGGCTGTAAGGAGAGGTTTTGTTTTTGCTTTCCTTTATAAAATAAGTGTGTATTGAATTTGGGCATGGTGACACACACCTTTAATTCTAGCACTCAGGAGACAATGGCAGGTGGATCACTGTGAGCTTGAAGCCAGTGTGGCCTACATAGAGAATTCCAAGCTAGCCAGGGGTACATAGTGAGATCCTCACTCAAAAACAAACAATGTAACAAAAAATAGTGTGTGTGTGTGTGTGTGTGTGTGTGTGTGTGTGTGTGTGTTCAGATTTGTGTGTGGAGGCCAGGGGAAAATGGCAGCTGTCTTGCCCCATGGCTCTCTGCCTTATTTGTTGAGGGAGGGTCTTTCACTGACCCTGGAACTCCTGGGCTTTAGTGAGGCTGGCCCTAGTGATCCTCCTGACTCTGCCTCCCTCAGCACCAGTGACGGATGTGCACGGACACATCTGGCTTTTCTTCACATGGGTGCTGGGATCTGAACTCAGGGCCTCATGCCCGTGCTGCAGGCGCTCTAACTCACCAAGGCAGCTCCCTAGTCTGATCTGGAAAGGTCTTAAAGATAATAATTTGGCACAACAAAAATATCAATAACCCTCATTCAGGCAGCAAGAACTGTTAACATTTCTGCTATTTAGATTGGAATCGCCAAGCTGTCTTGAACCAAACTCTCTTGTTTGGTTGATTGCTGAACTCCACTCTTCAACATACACCTGACTGCTGTTTAATGGATTTGATTTAGGGCATGGAAGCAGAGACTCCTGGACCAACCTGGGAATTACCAGTACATGCTACAGGAACAATTGCGGTAGCTGAGTAGTAGGGAACTGCAAAGGCAGTTGGGATACTAAGTGCCTATGCCTTACCTTCTAAGTTTTCTAATTCTTTAATCCTAGTGTAAAAGACCAAACCAGCAGCTTTGGAGTCTGATATATCTAGCATTAAAATCCCACCACTTTTTCCTTTATTCTCTTTGTCTTAGACAAGCTACTTTGCTTATTTGCATAAGTAATTACTTATTAAGGTCTCACATAACAGGAAACCATGAGTGTTTGGTTCCAAGATTTCCTCAACAATTTTATCATGTTAAGTCTCTTATAACCCTGTCCCATTGACATTGACAATATTCAATTTGTTTCTTTTTAAAAATTTATTTATTTATTATTAGTATCTATGTGTGTTTGTGTGTATGTGTGTGCCATGGTATGTGTGTGGAGTCAGAGAGAGTTGGTTCTTTCTTTCTCATATGGATCCCTGGAATTGAACTCAAGGTGAGAGTCTTGGCAAATACATTCACCTGCTGAGCCATCTTGCCAACTTGGACAGCATAATTTATCATGGTTACAAAATGGCTTGGCAGCTCCAAGTATCGTGACTTCATGGCCCCCAATGACCTTGGCAAAAAGAATACATCCTTATAATAAGCTGGTACATTATCAGAGAAGAAAGGCTTCCACAAGCCTCCCAGTAAACAGCCAAAGAAGGATTTTAAATTAATCCCTAAGCCAACACTCCAGTGCAGATCAGAATAGGATTATCATGATGGACTCCGATCAGTTGCAATCCATTCCCAGGGCTTAGAATTTACATTACCACTGTAAATTCTGGGGGTCACACGAGCAAACTAGGGTCCTCCTAGAAGGAGAAACGGGTTATTGAATTGGCAACTATCGGTCTCTGTCACACACATCATGCTGATTCCCTGTTCAGATGGTCTCTGCCCCAGACAGTTGACATGGGCCATAGATGAGTATTGGGAGCATTTTGCTTGCAGACTGATTGTTGTACATGGAAATGTCTTTAGTCTGTGACATGGTGATTTTGTTTTCTTATTTTTTCTCTATCAAAAACTTTCTAATTTTTTTTAACAATCAAAACCAATATCCTTGTTCTTTAAAATATCCAAGACTAAGAGAGTAAGCTCTATTTTTAACAAGCTTTGTAAGTTACCCTCAAAATAGATGTCCCTCAGGGAGAAAAGAGGACACATTTTGCTTCAATTGTATTTGAATTTCTTGGACATTTATTGCTCTTCATTCCTGGGGACTATGACTAATTTATCTTTGTACTGGAAGAAGCTAACACATTTTTTTTTGGTTCATACTAGATGTTCAGGAAATGCTGTGTTATAAAGAATCTCTAAATATACCATTTTACCCAAAGTTACTTGGTAAACTTAGATGATTCTTAACTTTGTCTTAATTTTCTGATTTCTTTACCTCATATGGCTTGGCAGTGGCCTTCCAGTTTACAGTGAATGCACAAGTGTCAAGACCCAAATTCACTGTCTGATAGGTGTAGGTGTGGGGATTCATCTGTTGTCATAGCACAGAGGTTTGCTTGCACATTAGGCCCACAGTCCTAGCTGAGGGACATTAGTCTTGCAGGGCCCCTGCTCACCATGCCCTAGACCTCAGTGAGGCCACATCTGAGTCAGAGCAGTGCACAGTGGACCCTGGAACTTGTTTAGCTGGTTTTCATGGGCTGAGTGATTAAGATCAGTTCATCTCAGTTTGAAAGGACAGAAACAATGTGAAATCCTAGAAATTTCCTAAAAATGGAATGCTTAGTGGTATTTAAAGCAAATTTGAGGGAAGTGAAAATCAAGAGTGGTATTCAGTAAAGGAGTTTCAGAATTTGATTTTCTGGACCTCAGAAGGCCATGACTATCTGTCTACACTGTTACCACCACCACCAGATGTAAGACTTTTCTGCAGGGTTAATTTTGCATGGGGCCCAAATGCACCCGATACATGAGACTTGCAGGCCAGAGGCCTTCATGGATTCATTAGCACCTGTAGGTAGTCTGACTTCACCCGCTCTTGGTGGCTGTAACTCTCTGAGGTTCTGCCCTTCTGACAGGCCCTGCCTAGGCCAGTAACTTAGTGACTTTCCAGTCATTCTCAGTCTTGGGCGCTTTTGTCATCATTCCTGTAAGGAAATGGAGGCCATGGATTTCCTCAGCTGGGGCTTCATGACATGTTGGGAATAACACTGAGTCAGGGAGTAGTGATGAAGCTCTCAGAGTCTGGAGCCACATGTTTCGGGTTCAAGTCTAGATCCTGCTGATCACAAACCATCACCACCTCAGGGAAGTTGCTGTGCTTTCTTTGTCCCCGCACCTCTGTCCTGGAGTTGTAATGAGATTAGAAAGGAACAGGGTCTGCTGCATAGACAGGACTACACAATTGCTGACTGTCATGTGCACCCACCCCAGTTCAGATGTTTTGTTCCCGTCAGTAGTTCTAGGTGAGGATTATATCCAACTGGCATCAACTTAAAACATTGCTGGGCTACATAAAGGGGATTAAAATTGTCTACATAGCTACTTGGGTGTGGTCTGTATCATGCATTAATATTTTTCTTTTAAATTTTCTTAAATATCTTACTTATAATTTCTTTCTATTCTCAAGTTAAAATGTAAAATTTTCTCTTAATTTATTCATGCACACATGGCTGATGTACTATATTTATGTCAGGTAAAATGGATTATTTTCATAATTTAAAAGTACTTACTGAAAAGCAGGTTATAGGGGTGGAGAGATGGCTCGGAGATTAAGAGCACTGGTTGCTCTTGCAGAGGACCTGGGTTTGATTCCCAGCACCCACATGGCAGCTAACAACCATCCATAGCTCCAGAATCTGACTCCTTCTGATCTCCACTGGCATCGCATGACACAGGTGCACTTACACACATGTAGGCAATACACTCATACACATAAAATTAAAATAAATAAATAAATAAATTAAATAAATGAAAACCAAGTTAGTTAACACCAGAACAAGTAACTAACTCAGTTGCAAGGCCCC
Source organism: Rhizomys pruinosus (assembly GCA_009823505.1). Taxonomy (NCBI): domain Eukaryota; kingdom Metazoa; phylum Chordata; class Mammalia; order Rodentia; family Spalacidae; genus Rhizomys; species Rhizomys pruinosus. The sequence goes on along the minus strand of VZQC01004283.1, from coordinate 9,133,446 downwards.
CGGTGGTGGAACAGCTAAGGTTTGTGGTTGATTTCATTGCTCTCAGTATCACAATATAGTTAGGATGTCACATAATCTTTTCACCTAGGAACCGTACAGCTGAGATACTTGAATCTCTGCACTGGCTTTTGTTTTAAGAGGGACTGAATGGTAGGATTACTATTGGTTTAGAGGAAAGTAGGGATTGTGGTATTGAGGAATTACCCTTATTTAGAGATCAGAAAGACTCATGAACAGGTCATACGCAGGTAGGATTTCTTTTTAAGTAATGATGCATCAAGTTGGCATTACTCAAAGAAACAAAATTTTCTGATATCTGAAAAGCAGTGAAACATGGGTCAGTGTTGATGAACAGAGCAGTTTGCTGTGGTCTATGCGCTAGCATTCTGGTTATGTCTCTGGGCACTGGAAGTCTGCACATAGCTCTCATGTACACTTCATGTTAGAGGCCTCCTATAATGGATTATCCCAGCAGGACTGTGGGTTTGGCCCAGGTAGGTAGTAGAACAAATTGATGAGAAATAGTGGCTCTAGAATTGGATTACCCAGAATCAGACAGAGAACACACACTTTTAGCTGCATGTGACTCCAGGTTGGCTCCTTGAACTAAGGGTCTGCATTCTTGCCTGGAGAATTGGTATAAAGACACTGCTTACATCATTAGGTGGCTATGAGCACCAAATAGGAGGCTGTACATATGCCAAATGCTTTGCCCAGACACTGATCAGTAAGTGCTAATATTTTAGCAATTTCTTCTCTCTATATAGAAGTCACTTTGCACATTGGGCCTGCATTGTTGAATAGCCTACTGATGAAGGGCCCTCTTGACCCTGCACTGGTTATAGCATCCTGAAGGAGGCCTTCTTTCCTGGTTAGTCTTGTTTTGTTTGGGAACTCTACTTTGCTTTTCTGTTAATGGTTTTAAGACTGGTGAAACTGGAAGGTCCTGGAATTGGCTACCCACCTTATTTCTGTCAGAACCAGTGAGTCACGTTGAGATAGACTATGATCTTCTTATGCTCCATTTAATGAGGCCAGCTTCTTTCATCTGTTTCCTTTGATAGAAACTTCAGGGTTTGACATCAAGTTCCTGGAAGGAAGAAATAACTTGCTTAAGGCCATGGTGTGCTCAGTTCAGCATTAGTAATGGCCATCTTTAATGAGCATTTCCTATGTGCTTGCACTGATGTTAGTACCTTAAATGCTTTATCTTTCGTAGGTGCCCTTGACTGCCCTTTGGAACAGAGTTTTCATTATCTCATTTTTACATAAAGAAACTAATATAAAGAAAGGTGTGTAATTTATCCAAGTCCATACTGCTCATCAGAGCCAGATATACTCTGAACTCTCTACAGTGAGGGATTCAAGACCATTCATCACTGCATTGCTGTGCTTCCCAGGACTATAAAGGGATAAACTATTTGAAACAAAAAGAGTTAACTTAGGCTCATGTATTAGTCAGGGTTCTCTAAAGAAACAGAAGTAACAAGACGAATATATAGCTATATACAATTTATTGATTTGCTCTCGTGACAGAGTTCAAGGAGTCCAACAGTAGTTGCACCACACTGGAAAGGCCGAGAGAATCCAGGAACTGCTCAGCCCGCAAGGCTGGATGTCTCAGTAGTCCCAGTCTAGTGCTGAAGGCCCAAATGGATTCCAGGAGATCTGCTGGTCTCAGTACACCCTGGGATCCGAAAGGTTGATCACAGCAGCAAGACAAACTCACCAGATGAGAGAGGCAAGCCGCAGGAGAAAAGAAGGCACCAGCTCCTTCTGCCGTGGCCTTAAATACTGCCTGCCGGCAGAAGGTAACGCCCACATTTGGGGTGGGCCATCCGGGTTGAGGCGGTCCAATCAGAAGACCCTTAGTCCAGTCAAGTTGACACCCAGGATTAACCATCACAGCTCACTTTTTCTTTTTTAAAATAAAGTCACTGGTTAATTTTTTTCCATTTCCTGCTTTAAAATCTTTCAATAACCTTGGAGGGCAGCCAGATGGACTTGGGTTGCTATCATTTAATTCTTCTCTTCTCATAAACCAGAGGGCTTGCTCTCATGCATGTGGAACACTTTACTTGGTGATCATATACATTGATTTTGGAAGGCCTAGTTATAGGATCTCCCAACTTGATATATTAGTCAGCTTCACATTATTGTAATAAATTATCTGAGGCAATTAACTTATAAGAAGAACACATTTCTTTGGCTCAAGGTTCTGGAGGTTTTAATCCAAGATCAGGTGAATCAATTTCTTTCTTAACTTTTTATTGAATATTTAATATATTTCATACATAGTTTTTCAGTTAGTCTTCATCGCCATTATACTTGTTTCTCCCCTGGCACCCTCCCTTACCCCCAACCCTGATCAGACCTCCTGTCATTTGTGCTAGAATCCACTGTGCCAAATTACTCTCCCCTCTCACTCCTCAACGGCAGCTCCTCCCCTGAGCTCCAGTCAGCCTATCTGGAGTCTTTTTCCTAAAGAAGGCCAGGTCTTCCTCACCTCACCACCATCTGCTGCCAATATTTCCTCAGCCAAGGTTGGGCTCTGCTACCCATTTCTACAGTTCTGTGCTGGGTTTTTATCCAGCTGAACTTGCATGGGTCTTGTGCATGCTGATACCAATGTTGTAGGTTCATGTGAACTGGGTCTCAGGAGCTTGTAGGATTCATTTCCATTTGGCCTTGAAACAACTCCCTGGCCCTTACAATCTTTCCACTCCCTCTTCTGCAATGTTCTCTGAACCCTGGGTGGGTGAAGCTGAATATAGGCTGCCTGTCCATGGAACCACACTCTGTAGACTCCTAACCTTCACAGTTTGGCCGTTCAGGTCCTTTTAGGTTCCTGGTCTCCTGTTGCATGGAGGAGCTTCTTTAATGAGAGTTAAGTGGTATTTAATGCCTTTTTGGGTCCTTGTTCTATGATGCTTGGATCTTTGTGTAGAGGTGGCATTGTAGATGTGTCATCTAGCCATGAGCCATTCACAGACCATGTCTATGTGTGTCCAGTTGTGGGACTCTGTACTAGTCTCATCTGGAGCAAAAGAAGCTTCTTTTCTGAGTGGTGTCTGGGATATTTGTAAATATAATGACACTTCTTTTAGAGTTAGTAAAATTCTACCTTAGCCTAAGGATGTGTTTACCTTGTGGAATTGCCTAAGATCTACGACCTCTCCAGATGTGTGTATCTGGCTATCATAACATTACATGAGTTTCAAACACATGAGTTTCCTTCCACTGAGTGAGCTTTAGGTCCAATTGGTTGGCCATTGATTTCCCCCAAGATAGAAGTACCACTATTGCACCCATGTCATGTGCTGTGCTGGTCATGATGTGGTTTGGAGGCTGATGTTGGACATTTATTTATGATCTCCCTTAGTGGCTTGCATAGTGTTCTCCAAAGCTGAGAGGTAGCCTTCAGCAGAGTTGGCTTCCAGGCCAGATCCAGCTCCATTGCTCAAGATCCAGGTTCCAAAGTCTGTCCTGTCTTGAGCAATAGGGTTTTACCTTCAGGTTCTGGGAGGCAATCAAGGACTGGCACTAGCCTGTGTAATTTTGGGAGTCTGTTTGACTACTCCGGCCAACAACTCAAAGGAAGTTTTCTCCTGTCTGGTACTGTTTCCTGATAAGAAACCTCCATCTTTCCATATGGACTCATGTAGTGAGAGGTATTGTTGTGTATTTTGTCATTAGATTATTAGAGTAATATGATTATCTCAGTTTTTTTTAACCCTAGGAAGGCATTGTTTATGTCCCCTCTCTCCCTTTAACTATTAGCCCTCTCCCCATGTCTTCTCCATTTAAAGTATCCTCATTTCTCCTTTGATACTGGCAGTCTCCTATGGCCCCACTTCTCTTGGGCTCCCGTTTCTCTCCCTTTATCCCCCCTTTCCTTCAATAAATAACCTTTCCATTCCCCTCCCACTTAGATACCCTGATTTTACCCATTTCTCCCTTAGTAACCCCTGTCACCTAGTAGCCTTCTGTTTCAGATTCTCTCTTTCCCTTTCCCTTCCTGGTTCCTTTCATTTACCTCGTTCCTACAGTTGCATCCGGATATATACTTGCTTATAAAGATTTGGTGCTAGGATCAACAGATGAGGTAAAACAAGTTTGTTTTTCTGAGTCTGTGTTACTTCATTTAGCAAAACAGCTTCTAGCTACATACATAGAACTCTAATGTGTAGATGTGCCACATTTTCATTATCCACTCATCAGTTGAGGGACGCTTAGGTTGCTTGAAGCTCTTTGCTATTGTGAAATGAGCAGCAATAAAAATGTATGTGCAAGTATCTCTGCAATGCAATAGGATGAATCCTTTGGGTATACACCGAGGAGTGGTATGACTGGGTCAAATTGTAAGTTCATTTTTAGTGTTTAAAGAGTTCTCCACACTGCTTTCCATAGGGGTTGCATGAGTTTGCAATCCCACCAGCAGTGAGTGAGCATTCCTCTTTCTCCACAACCTCTCCAGCATTTGGTATCATTTGTTTCCTTGATAACAGCCAGTCTTACCAGGGTAAGATGGAATCATAAAGTGGTATTAATTTGCAATTCCTTAATTACTAACGATGTTGAATACTTTTAAAGATGTTTCTTAGCCAACTTTACTTCTCTTGAGAAGTCTCTGTTTCGCTTATCTTTTAATTTTTTTTATTTTTAAAAATACTTTTATTGGGGCTGGAGAGATAGCCTAGCGGTTAAGAGCACCTACGCTCTTGCAGAGGACCCGGGTTCGATCCCCAGCACCCACATGGCGGCTAAGAACCGTCTGTAACTCCAATTCCAGGAGAACTCCAGTTCCAGGGGAATCCGACACCCTCTTCTGACCTCCGCGGCATTGCACGACACGGGTGCACAGACCTGCATGCAGACAATACATCCACACATATGCAAAAATAAATAATAAAAAAAAAACGTTTAGTTGATGTTTTGTGTATTTCATACATTATCGTTCAGTCCATTAGACACATCCCACTCTCCCCCATCACCCCAGTTAATGCCTTCTGCCATACATGTACATGGCATCTTTCTCGCAGTCTTTCCAAGGTTATATTCCGTGCAGAGGCTTGTTGTTTTAGGCAGAAATTTAACTGGTATCAGTCGTTCTTTGACCCGTCTTTTCTGTTGTTGTTGGTCCCGCCCCTTTGTATTGCTCCAGATATGCCCATATAACCATCACATTTGCATCAAAATTATGTTTAGCTTATGTTTTTAAGTGGTCATGTTGTCTTGGTCACGTGTTCTGTTTTTTTTTTTTTTTTTTTTTTTGAGTAATATATACTCTGGGTGTTAATCCTCCGTCAGATGTGTCACTGATGAAGATTTTCTCCCACTCTTTTTTTTCTTTTCACTTCTTTGATTGTTTTGTTTGCTGTATGAAACTTTCGAGTTTAATGGGGTCCCACTCATTGATTGTTAACCTTAATTCCTGCACAACTGCTGTCTGATTTAGAAAGTCTCTTCCTACACCTATATCTTGTAGGTTACTGCCAATGTTTTTCTCCTGACATTTTCAGGTTTTCAGTATTTCATATGGAGCGTTTGAATCCTGTAGCACGGCTTTTGCACAAGGTGAAAGGTAGGGGTTTAGTTTCATTCTTCTACAAGTGGTGATCTGGAGAAGTGGTGATCCAGCTTTGCCAGCAGCATTTGATGAAGATACTGCCTTTCCTCCACTGCGTATTCTTGGCCCCTTTACCAAATATCAGGTGGCTGAAATTAGATGTTCTCAAGTTGCGGTCTTCAAATTTTGTTCCATTGATCTATGGGTTTATATTTGTGCCAGTAGCATGCTGTTTTTATGAATATAGCTCGGTAATGATAATTTTATTTTGGTATAGTAAATTCCCTTGCTTTGCTCTTTTTGCTCAGTTGCTTTGGCTATCCGGGGTCCTTTGTTTTCATTGAAAGTTAGGATTTTTTTTTCCTAATTCTGTGAGGAAGTCATGGGGATTTTGATTGGGATTGCATTAAATCTATATATTACTTTGGGCAGGATGGTCTTTTTTTTTTTTTTTTTTTCGTGTTTTCGAGACGGGGTCTCCCTGTAGCCCCAGCTGTCCTGGAACTCACTCTGTAGACCAGGGTGGCCTTGAACTCACAAAGATCCACCTGCTTCTGCCTCCCAAGTGCTAGGATTAAAGGCGTGCACCACCATGCCCCACAGGATGGTCATTTTTACCACATTAAGTCTTCCAATCCATGAGCATGGGAGGTCCTTCCATCTTCTGGTGTCTTCCTCAATCTCCTTCAAAGGTTTAAAATTTTTCATTGTAGAGATCTTTAATGTCTTTGGTCAGATTTATCCTGAGAATATTTTTTTTTAGGCTATTGTGAATGGGAGGGTTTCCATGTACTTGCTCTCCAATTGCTTGTTATTAGCATATAGAAAGGCTACTGATATTTGTAGATTAATTTTGTATCCTGTCACTTTACCAAAACTGTTAATCATTTCTAGGAGTTTTCTAGTGGGATTTTTGGCATTCCTTAGGTATAATATATCATGTACACAGAGGGATAGTTTGACCTCTTCTTTTCCAATTAGTACTTCTTTATTTTTCTTCTCTTATTGCTTGAGAAAGAGTTTCAATGACTATATTGAAAAGGAGTGGAGATGGGGGGAAGCCTTGCTAAGTACCTGACTTTAAGGGGAATAGTTCTAATTTTTCTCCATTTAGAATGATGTTGGCTGTGGGTCTGTTGTATATGGCTTTAATTACATTGAGGTATGTTCCCTCCATCCAATTCACTATAGGACTTTAACATAAAGACATGTTGAATTTTATCAAAGGCCTTTTCTGCATCAACTGAGATGACCACGTGGTTTTTGTCTTTGAATTCATTTATATATGATATATGACATTTATTGATTTACATATGTTAAACCATCCCTTTTTCTCTGGAATAAATCCGATTTGATCATGGTGGATGACCTTTTTGATGTGTGCCTGTATGCATTTTGCAAGTATTTTGTTGAGAAATTTTGCATCTATATTCATTAAGGATATGGATCTATAGTTTCATTTTTTGGTTATATCTTTGCCTGGTTTTAGTATTAGAGTGATGCTGGCTTCATAGAAGGAATTTTGGAGAATTCCCTCTGTTTTGATCCTTTTGAATAATTTAATATTGGTTGTAGGTCCTCTTTAAATGTCTGGGCCTGGGCTTTTTTTATTTGGGAGATTTTGTAGTACTGTTTTAATTTCCTTATGTATTATGGGTCTGTTTAAGCTGTTGATATATTCTTGGTTATGCTTTGGTGATATCCATGATTTCAGATATTCATCCATTTCTTTTAGGTTTACAAATTTAATAGAGTATAGGGTTTTTTTTTAATTTTAATTTAATTTTAATTTTTTTATGTGTATGAATGTACTGTCTGCATGTAGGTTTGTGTGCCCATGTCATGCAAGAGGGTGTCAGATTCCCCTGAAACTGGAGTTAAAGACAGCTCTCAGCCACCATGTGAGTGCTAGGGATCGAACCCAGGTCCTCTGCAAGAGCAGTTGGTGCTCTTAACCACTAGGCCATCTCTCCAGCCCGTAGAGTATAGGTTTTTAAAGTATTTCCATATAATGTTCTGGTTCTTTTTGTTGTCTGTTATGATGTTTCCCCTTTCATCTCTAATTTTGTTGATTTGGAGTTGATTTTTCTTTCTTTTGGTTAACTGGGCTAAGGGACTGTCTATCTTGTTTATCTTTTCAAAGAACCAGCTCCTGGACTCATTGATTCTTTGTATTGTTTTCTTTGTTTTGATTTCATTAATCTCTGTTCTGATTTTTTTATTTCTTCTTGTCTGCTGGGTTTGGGTTTTATTTGTTGTTGTGTTTCGAGTATCTTGAATTGCAATATGAAGTCATTTATTTGTGCTCTTCCTGTTTTTTTTTTTCTATAAGCAGTTAGAACTGTAAATTTCTTTCTTAGGACTGCTTTAAAAATGTTCCAGAGGTTTTTGTATTGTCCTTTTTGTTTAATTCCAGGAATACATTTCTTTCTTTCTTAATTTCTCCTTTGACCTATTCATTATTCAAGAGTGTGTTGTTTACTCTCCATGAGTTCATGTAGTTACTAGGACTTCTTCTGTTGTTGAAATTAAGCTTTATTGCCTTGTGGTTTGATAGAATACATGGAATTATTTCATTTTTTATATTTGTTGGTTTGTTCTGTGTTCCAGTATGTGGTCTATTTTGGAGAAAGTTCCATAGGGTGATGATTAGAAAGTATATTCTTTGGTGCTTGGGTGGACAATTCGGTAGATGTCTGTTAGTTCCATTTGGTGTATTGGATTGTTCAGTTCAGATATCTCTCTTTTTATTCTTTGTCCAGTTGACCTGTCTAATGGACACAGTGGGATATTGAAGTCCCCTACTGCTAGTATGTTGGGATTAACCTGTGCCTTAAAGTCGTGTAGAATTGTGTTTATGAAGTTCAGTGCACTTGAGTTTGGTGTGTATATATTCATGATTATGATGTCTTCTTGGTTTATTGTTCCTTTGATAAGAATGAAGTGACCCTCTTCATCTCTTCTGATTATTTTAGTTTGAAGTCTATTTTTTTTCTGATATTAGAATAGCAACTCCTGCTTGCTTCTTAGTGCCATTTCCTTGGACTATTTCTTTCTACACTTTCACCTTAAGATAGTGTCTGTCCTTGAAGGTGAGATGAGTTTCTTGAAAACAACAAAAAGATGGAATTTGTTTTTTAATCCATTGTACTAGTCTTTACCTCTTGACTGGGTAGTTTAGTCCATTGATATTTAACGTTAGTATTGAGAGATGTATATTGCTTCCCATCATCTTAGTTTCTGTTTGCATTCTTGGTTTAGGTTTGTATTTCCACAGTTTTACTCTCATTAACTACTTTCTGTTGCCACTTGGGTATAGTCATTCCTTTCTTCTGCTCTTTGTATTGCTTCAAGTATTCTCTGAAGGGCTGGTTTTCTGGACATGAATTCTTTCAGCCTATTTATGTCATGAAAGATTTTCCTTTCCCTTTCAACTGTAATAGACATTTTTGCTGGGCAAAGTATTCTGGGTTGACATCTATAGTCATTTAAAATGGGGAATACTTTGGTCCAAGCTCTTCTGGCTTTCATCATTTTCATTGAAAAGTCAGTTGTAATTCTTATGGGTTTTCCTTTATATGTGACTTGTTGTTTTTCTTTTGCAGCTTTCAGCATTCTCTGTTTTGAACATCTAGTGTTTTGGTCAATACCATTATGTTGAGATTCTTCTCCTTCCTCTATACCTAGTATGTGTAGGCGTGGTCTTTTCATCCAATTCTTCCACTTTATCTTTCAGTCTTGATATTCTATTTTCTACTTCATTCATTCTGTTACTGAGGCTTTCTCCTGTCCTTTCCAGATGGCTTTTTCATTTCAGCTTGAGTTTTCTTCAGTATTTCTGTATCTTTTATGAAGTTAGTCCAGTTTATCACTGTCTTCTTTTAGTTTATCCTTCTCTTCTTTTAGTTTTTTGATTTGTTTGTTTTCATGTTGTTTAAATTCCTTTAAATTCTTTGATCATGTCTATGATAGTTCTTTGAAATTCCATGTCCTTGGTTACATTTAGAGGGTCCTCATTGTAGCTTGTTCTTCAGGATTGGTAGTATTTAGTGGAGACATATTATTTGGGTTTTTATGTTATTGTTTTTCAGTTGTGATTTTGGCATGTGGATTTCTTTTGTTGTTTGTGATTCTGGTATGAGACTGAAGTGTTTCTTTGTTGAATTGAAGACTGACTTTGCTTGTATTCTTCAGGTGCCTTCATTGTCTTCTTATTAGGTATGAAAGGCTGGTTGGTCTAGGCTTCAGGTTCTCACTTCTGATTTTGTATTAGAGAGATCAGCTTGTTCTTGCCTAGCTAGTCAATAGCTCTTCCAGAGGCCCAAGACAGGTATCAACCAGGCAGGTTTGAACCCACAGGGCCCCACACCACTTGAAGCTGAGGGAGGGGTCCAGGTGTTCCAGAGCTGGAGGTAGGCAATCTGAAATACTGCCACCACAGAGCAGAGGTCAGCCCCATGCACTCAATGGGAGAGTGGAACCCACAGGTCTGCTACACCACATGGTGGTCCTGCTACTGGCTCTCCAGGGCTAGTTGCAAATGTCTGAATCTGGGTCCAGGGGCAGATAAGCCTAGCCTGGAGTGGGGGGGGTGCTAGGTGTTCCCAAACTAGAGATTAGGGAGTCTGGAATGTAGCCCCACTGCAGAGCAGTTTGGGGCTCTCACCACTGAGTAGAGGTCAGCCTCATGCACTTACTGGGAGAATGGAACACACAGGACCACAGCACCACCTGAATTCTGCCTACTGTCTCTTCAGGGCTGTTTGACGAATCCATTTCTTTGTTCCTCTGGCAAGTGTTGTACATCCTGATGGAGCATGTAGGGGAACAAGCTATTTCCACCAAAAGCCAGAAAGCAAAAAAGGAAGATGAGAAAGAAGACCCTATGAGTTCACAGCTCCTCTTGGGGGCACGCACCAGTGACACAAGAATCTTCCACAAAGCTCCACCTCCTAACATCTCCCAAAACTGCCATGCTGCGGACTAAGCCCTTAACATATGAGCTTTGGGGGCATACTCATCCAAATCACAGGACCAGGCCAAACTAATGACCACACTTAGATTGGCCATAGATATTTAGAGACTTTTGACAAAGGGTTGGTATCGTGTGACTCACTTGGAAAACATGGAACAAAGTTTATTGTAATAGGCAGTGTCTGGAGCCAGAAAGACTAGGAGGAGAGTCTGAGATCCTGTCCTCTGCCATCATGGTGAATGGGCATTTTTGCAAACATGTGTTTGCTGGGTTATCAGTGGTGGTTGTGTAAAAATAAGCATGCCATACTGTAGTAAGTTTGTGTAATTCTAAGATAAACAAATCTCTCTGGAGCCTTTATTTGACAATGTTCAGGGTGAGTTGCTACAAATAAAGTAAGTGACCCTAGAACCATTTTTAATTTTTTTGTTCTTTCTCTCTCTCTTTCTTTCTTTCTTTCTTTCTTTCTTTCTTTCTTTCTTTCTTTCTTTCTTTCTTTTTCTTTCTTCTTTCTTTCTATTTTTCTTGTGGAGCTTCCTTCTTACAAAAGCCATTTGGAGAAACCCTGGTGAAAATGTTTTAACTTATAGGCTCAGGGCCTTGCCTCTACCACTTACAGGCCATTTGACTTGGGGAAAGTTATCTGAAAGCTTACTCTAGACCACCTCCTATTCTCACACAGTAATGATATCCATTTCCTAATACTTTGTGTATAGCTTGGTTAGTATGGGTGGTGGTGGGTCATGCTCAAATTCAGTATTGACCCAGTGATGTCTTTTGAAATAATATGGAACCATGTAAAAGTAAGGACAGCAAGAATCTTCTTGTATGGTGAAAAGGTCCAATGGCTCTTCTACTTACCTACAGGAAGTTCTGTAAACTTGAGTTCTCTGAGCATGGGCATTTGTCCCCGGCTTACATACGCTCTTTCATGAGGGTCCCTAGCCAAGCTGCCTCTGAGGAAATAAGACTAGATCATTTCTCAGGAGCTTCCTCCTCTGAGAACTCTATAAACCAAGGTGTAGACAACTTAGCTCCAGATGACGAGTTTGCATTTGCTGTTGTTAGGAAGAAGAAAATAGAAAATGCAAACTGTTCATCAAAATATTAGGAATTGTGACAAATGAAGGGAGAGGACAACAAGAAAAGTGAAAACAGAAAGATAATCTTTTTCCAGATTTTAATTGAATTTTTGTACATTTCACACATTATATTTTAATCATAGTTAAACCCTCTTCTTTATCTTGACTCTCTCACACACACATATGTATTATGTGCATGCGCACACATGCACGCGCGCGTGTGTGTGTGTGTGTGTATCATATATATGTTCAGTTAAATTATTTGTCATTTGTGCTCAGGAGAGAGAACCTCAGGTCTGGGTTTATAAGAGATGTACATCACTCCAGGTTCATGAGAGGGGAGCACAGCTCCAGGTTGACAGGAAGGGATAAGAACTCTGGCTTCACATAGGACTACAGTTCGAAATTCACAGGACCTCTGCTCCAGGTTCACAAGAGGGAGGAGCACAATTTCAGCTTCATAAGATGAAACCATAGTTCCAGGTTTACAGGAGGTACATAGCTCCAGCTCATGAGAAGGGACTGGAGCTCCAGGTTCATGGGATAGAATCACAGATGTGTCTCTCAAGAGGGGACCACAGTTCTATCTAACTCACAACGGGGGTCCACCACTCCAGGTTCATGGGCATGTCACAGCTTCAGGTCACTCTTGCACTGGGGCAGGGAACAGAGTTCCAGCCCTCAGGAGGGACACATCAAAGCTTATTTTTTTAAAAGAGTAAATCCTCATCTTACCTGTGCTGCTGAACAAGAAACTCTACACAGTTATTGAAAAATCTAATATATTTTAATTTAGGATCTTAGATAAATCTCTTTTTATTCAATTCTCAAGTTAAAATAATATAAGAGTTATTATTTTGGAAATATATCATAGTATCAAAATATATTAAATATATGCCAATGGTTAAGATGTTTTGAATGAAAGGAACGAAAATTATATATATGTATATATATGTATATATATGTATGTATGTATGACAACAACAACAAACTTGTGATTTGTGACTCCAAATGCCTTTTAGTATGGGTCTATCCATTGGAGTCTGGTTAACCTATCCAGAGACACATCCTTAAAGAAGACTGGCCAATGTGCACAAAATAAGAGACTTTAGAGTGTTTATCCTCGAATAGAACATCCTTGAATAGAACATCTGTGTCAGAGTTCTGCTTCCCAAGGCTCAGGGATCATTGCAGAAGGGGGGGGGAGACTATAGGGGCCAGAGGTGATGACGACCACAAGGAAACACGGTTTTCCGGATTGCTGGGCAGCTACTCATATGAACTCAGCAATGGTGACAACATGCCCAGGTCCTACATAAGCTCAGCACAGACATGGGGGCATGGGTAAGAAGCTCCATCCCTACCTGAGGAGCTATTGGCAACCAATGGCTTTTGGGAAGAGGAGAGTTAAATCTATTTCTTTTTCAGTTCCATGGCTACCACTGCAGAAGTGATGGGGTTAGAATCTACTTCTTTCCTTGTAGGAACTTTGGATCAGATTATAAGCTTTCTTCTTCAAAATAATCTGGTTTAAGTGTCATCTTCACTTCTCCAGCTCTGGTACCATCTATGAAAAATCTCATGCTTTGCAACTAATGCAACAAGTAGCAATACTATGGGAGTGTAGTTTAAGTGGCAGAATTAGTGTATAAAAAAAGGAATATGTTGTTCAAAAAGGAGAGAAAGAACTCTGTGAATTCTGCTTCTTGTTCTGTGAGGGAAGGTGATATCACAGGGGTAGAAGACCCCCAAATGCTCATTGTAAGAGATGGCGGATGATGGATTTAGATGGCACTCATGTCTCCAGTTTACTGATGGAATTATCTAGAATTTGTAGTGTAAGGATGGAAGGAAGTTACCAGGCAACAATTATAAATTGAGGGGAGAAAACAGAGAAAAATTTAACGTACAAAAATGGATTGGGAGGCTAGAACGACGAGTCAGCAGTTAAGATCCCTGGCTGTCTTTTCAGAGGACTTGAGTTCAGGTCTCGGAATTCACATCAGGTGATTCACAACCACTTGTAACTCCAGCGCCAGGGGATCTGATGCCCTCTGCCGGCCTTCAAAGGCACTTGTTTCCTATCTCTCTCTCTCTCTCTCTCTCTCTCTCTCTCTCTCTCTCTCTCACACACACACACACACACACATAGAGCTACATATTTTACACAAATAAATAATAAATCTTAAAAATAATTTGAGCATCAAGATTAGTTAGGTATTAGAGGTTGGAGGGGATAGTCAAAGATAATACTCTGTTCAGGTGACTCTGCTGAGAAGATTATAATGTCATCAAAGGAGGAAGAGTAAGTTTAGGAAGGAAATAATGAGGTCAGACTCAAACAAATTGGACTTAGGTTGTTGGTGTCACAGACTACCAGATGAAAACTGTTGGTGAAAGAAGGTTGTCTATAGAACACTAAGTTCATTTTTGTTGTAAATCAAAGTGCTAGGTTAGGAAAAGAAAATGATAGCATTTCAGAACTTAGAGTGGGCAATTTATGGAAAATTTTGCAAGGAGGGAAATAGTAGTGAGCAGTGCATAGATCCTGAAGTAAGTGAGAAACTAAATGTTTATAAATGAACTAAATGGCTTATAGTCTTAACTTTCAGGAAACGTTATTTCCAGAGCAAGTAGATGAGGTACTTTTCTAATAGAGTGACACAAAGGATGTGTGTAGTTCCATGTACCATTATAATGTCATGCAAGAACCAGGGCATTGTTGAGATGTTTGTGGCCGATTCAAGCAGATGATTCCATCAGGCTATGTAGAAACTGTCAATAGGAACAGAAATACTGGCTTCTAGTCATCTTAACAAAGCGTAAACAACAAAACCCACTTAGAAGCATATGATTATTTTTCCACAACACCAGCTTTATACCTCCTCAGAAAAAATAGCACTTATTGAGTGACTGTGTCATTCTGTAGAGAACATCAGTCTTTAGTCACAATGTTAAGTGTTGTGTATAAATGTACTTTATCATACAAGCAGAAACTCAATAAAGTATTCTACAATGCTCCCTTGAGGGAGCTCCTTTTCTTTTTCTTTTTTTAAATGAGTAAACAATAAAGTTTATTAATCTTAATAACTGAACAACAATCCAAAAAACAATAAAATATAATCTTAATTTTTGAACAATTAAAATGCAAAAACAATAACATATAATTTTAATATTTGAAAAACAATCCCCAAACCCCAAAACAATGAAATATAATCTTAATATCTGAAATAAAATCCCCAAACACAAAAATGACAGATAAGTGTCTTTCCAAACACATGTTGAAAAGCCTTGTCCAATCTGAGATTTTACCTCAGTTTACTGATCATAGGAATAGCATTATTAGTCTCAGGATAGGCAGCATCCCTCACATCTAGAGTGTTAAGAGGCAGAAAAGTGTCCTCTCCAGGAAGATTCATTTTATTAAAGTCCATTAAAATGTTATGCTGACTTCATCTGAATTAACAATGAGACAGAATAACCTGTCTCCAGCAGTGACTTCTCCACAGGTGTAAAAAGCTGGCTCACATTAAAGTTACTCATTACCATGCCATGATAGACATCAAAAATGCTGGTTTATTCCTTTTGCATGAAAATGATCTAGCACTTTATGCTGTCTATTCCATTTAAAATGGCCTTTCCTGTTTTTGCTCTCAGAAGTTGTTGCTTCATCTCAACATCTCTTTTAGCGGCAAGTGATTGCTACTATACATTCTCCTCTCTCCACAAATAGTTTCTTTCACTTTGTAATTCATCTTTTTTATTTTTTACTTCATAATATTTTCTGTCTAGTTCTTCTACTTGAGCTTTGACTTCACTGAGATATATAATCTTAATATTTGAACAACAAAAAACGCAAAAATGATAAAATATAATGTTAGTATTTGAAAAACAATCCAAACATCCAAAAAACAATGAAATATAATCCTAATATCTGAAAAACAATCCCCAAACACAAAAACAACAGAATAGCAATGTCCATGAAAAGAAACAGCCAGAACTGGTCAGAGTCCAAAACAACATCTCCAGAGAAAGTAGACTGTTTTGCTTCTCGTCCACCTGTGCGCCCCTTTTCTAAGCCTAGGGAACAATCTTCAGAAGAGGGGGTGTGGTAGAATATAAGGGCTGCGATTGGGGTGAATGGTGAAACTACAGCAATATAGACTGGATGCTTATTTGATCAACTTGATTGCACATACAAGTCCCCCCAGCTGGATGGTGGGAGCCTTGGGCTGTGTGGGTTTGGGCACAACTGCTTGTAAATTGGTTTTACATGAAGGATGCTTGTACTCAAAACTTGTTGTTAAAAAAGAAAGAAAGAAATGAAAGCAAATGTAAAAAAAAGAAAAAGAAAAGAAAAAACAAAGAAAAAAAAGAAATAAGAAAACATAAGGAGGGAAAGAGGCGTATTTGGCAGAGGCAGGAAACGCATCTCTGCCCTGAAGATGCAGGCTACCATGCAGATGGTCTTTACAAAGCTTTCTAACAAGATGTTGGACTTAGGTAGAGAAGAAACACGGTCTAGTTCTTCTAATGGGACAAGAGCAGGTAGAAGTGCCTGGCCAGGAACTGGAGCATTTGCTGCCACATCTGGAGGTGGCTGTGCATCAGGTGCTGTGGGCAGATCCTCCTCTAATACAGCCTGCAGGAGGGGTGTTGGCTGGGCCACCAGTACAGTGGGTGCCACGATTTCAGGTACCACGGCATCCTCTTGGGGTTCCAGCTCCCCCTGAATGTCTGATGCAGAAGCTGGTCTGGCATGCAGAGTCTCTGCCATTTCTGGTGTAAACTCTGCTGAGAGCTCAGGACCTGATGCCGGGGAGGGTTCCAGATCAGGCACCTCCTCCTCTTTGGGTGTTGCCTTTGTGGACTCCTGGTCCTCCATTTTTGTCAGTAGCTCCTGAACATGGATGACAAGGTATGAGGAAGCCACGTGGAGATTCACGTAGTCCATCAGCTGGTTTAGAGGGTGTTCCTTTTCAAGGATTACTCAGAAGCTATTTTTTACCAGTGCTTCTAGAATGTTGGCTTGCCATCTAAACCGAGGGGCTCTAAGGCTTAGAAATTACACTGACCTAGAGCAAAGATGGAGGAAGAGTGGAGCATTTAAATAATCCTTAGATTTTTATAAGGGCTTTTATAATTTAAACAACCTTCCTGACCCCGACTATGTTGGCCAGATAGATGGTTTTGAGAAGTGGGAGAAAAGAGGTTGGTCTCAGCTACATGTTCGTCCAGACCTTATGCTTAGTTCAGCCACGGCTTTGTTCTCAGGGCAACTAAATGTGTGATGATGTTGTACAAATGTTCCTTCTGGGGAAATTACAGGGTTATGGTCATCCCAAGAACATAAGGAACTTGAGCTTCCACTCTACCTATGACTTGTAGTTGTTCCCTGGCAGGAAGCCATTACTGAGTCTTTGGAAGATAAAGGTGAAAGGAAAACCAAGAGGTAGAAGACGGTTCTGAATCTTTCTCCAGTTGCCAGGTATTCTGTCTTGTTCTTCAGAACGATTAAACTTAGTATTAATTAATGCATTCAAGTGTGTTTAGTTACTGATCTATGCCAAACCCCATTACAGGATTTGGAATGTAACAAAGAGCAAATAAAAGTCCCTTCTCTCCCAGACTTTGTACACTAGTCACAAACACAATGCACATGAAGTGGTGGTGGGGGAGGTATCTGCTTATGTCAGGGGTTTATCAGGGCTATGAAAAGACAAATGGCGATTGGATGAATAGATAAATGGGGAAGTGTCATTTTAATTAGGATGGAGGAGAGCAAAATGTGGTGGACTGAACTTCCAGCTATTTCAGAGTTCAAGTGGGAGCTTGACTTGAGCCTATGAGTTTGATTGTAGCCTGGGAAACAGTGAGACTCATCTCGATAACTGACTGAATGACTGATGGAAGAATCTCTATGATAATGACACATGTGAGGTAGACTTGAAGAAAGGGAGAGGCTGAGCATGTATCTTTCTGGTGAATAACATTCTAAGCAAAGGAAACTACAAGTGCAAAGGTCCTGTAGCCATTCTGTGTGTATTAATGGCACAGTAATGGAAAGGAGCCAAGCTCTCATTCCCACTTACGTGGTAGTGTGTGGTGACAGTAATGCAGGGCTAAACGGGGATTGGTATGGAAGGCTTCAAGACAGACAGCTGCAGAAACCTCTGGGGGGAATGAGAAGGGAAACAAGAGGAAGAGGCTTTGAATTTACATAGTATATGCTAATCCACGCATTTGAGAATGTTGTTCATGTTGTGAAACTTGTGTCTTTTCCTCTTCTAATTGCTGAAAATTTCAATGCTGCCCTATATTTCAGACATTCAGACTAAGATCTGCTTTCTGGTATCTGTTTCAAAGCCTCCTCCTGTCCCTGGCTCCTTTGAGACACTTATTCCCACCCTTTTCAGTTTACTGAAGCTCAATACAAGATTTCCTACATGCACTGCCTCAGTCACTTCAAAGTTTCCTGCACATCAAAAAACGTAATGAGGACTTGATGATGGTAAAGGTCCTGGCATTAACATCATGAATAAGAACCTGAGTTCAACAATTCTGCTTCCTGCCCTGTGAAAAGGCTTTCAAAAGGCGGAGGGAAAACTATTTGTTATTGTGGGCCTCAATCCACAGTGTACAAACCCACAGCATGGAGAAATACAGCCATCTGTGGTGTGGCCCAACCACTGCTCTCCACAAATTAGAGTCTCATCCAATATTGGTTGAGCTGCACTGAATTGGAAACGTCTCACTCAAGTATCTGTGGCAGATTTACTAGTCGTCCTGTTGGAATCATCCTTGCCAAATAGCATTTAAATGAGTATTCTGGATGAGGGAGTATCTTCGGGGGGGGGGGCTTTGAAGTGAGATTTTGTTTTTAATTAAAATATGTTCTTGGTGCACATGTGGAGCACGCATATGGGTCTATGTCCTCACGAACACGCATATGGAGGCCAGAGGAGGATGTCTGTGTGTCTTCCTCTATCATGATCCACTTTATTCCTTTAGGGTCTTTCACTGAACGGAAGCTCAAAAGTTTGTTTAGGCGGCTGGCTGACCATTGACTTCACAACATCTGCCGTGCTCTGTCGCTCAGGGCTGGTATCCAGCTTTTTATGTGGGGGTTTGAAGTCGGGTCCTCATGCCTGCATAGCAAGCACTTTTACCTACTTATTCATCTTCCTAGCCTGAGAGACTTTTAAAAAAGACTTATTTTATTTTTATTTACGTGTGTGTGTGTGTGTGTGTGTGCATGTGTTTGTGTATGTATTCACGTGTACATGAGGTTTTCCACTGAGTTCAGAAGAGGATATAAGGTCCTTGGAACTGCAGTGACAGGTGTTGCTGAGCTGGCAGATATGGGTGATGGGAACTGAATTCTGGTCTTCTGAAAGTGCAGTAAACACTACTAACCACCGAGTATTGCTCCTGCCCCTGAGATTATTTTTGAGCACTATGGTGTCTTTCATGCTTCTCTCAGTAGCTCAGTCTTAATCATCTGCTCTGTATGAGAAACTAAAAAATGTCTCTTACTTTTTTTTCTTTCTCTCTTTTTTTTTTTTTTTGGTTCAGTTTCACAGTTTAATGGGACTGAAAAGACCCCAATGGTTACTTTACTATCTGGACTATGAATCCCAGACATGTTATATAGGGTTAGAAACCAGGTTTCAGGTTCTTTGAATTTTTTTTTAATTAGTTTTTATTGATGCTTTGTGCATTTCATACATTTTTTCCAATTCAGTTCAGGCTTATTTCCCTTTCCCTCCCCCCCCCCACCCCATCCCAGATCATGCATTCTGCCATAACTGTCCTGCATCTTTCTCTCAGTTTTTTTTTTTCATTTTTAGCTATAAGTGATAATCCATGAGTACAAGCATCCTTCATGCAAAACCTATCTGCAGGCTGTTGTGCCCAAACACCTACAGCCCCACCATGCAGTGGGGGGTGACAGGTTGTTTGTTCAATCAAGTTGATCAAATGAGTGTCCAGACTACATTGCTGTAGTTTCACCATTCACCCCAATCGCAGCCCTTACATTCTACCACGCCCCCTCTTCCGCAGGTTGTTCCCTAGGCTTAGAAAAGGGGCACAGAGAAAATGTGGTACATGTATACAATGGAATACTATGCAGCAGTAAAGAGGGACAACATCATGAAATTTGCAGGTAAATGGATGGAGCTGGAAGACATTATGTTAAGTGAAGTAACACAGTCCCAGAAAAACAAACGACAAATGGTGTCCCTCATATGTGGATGCTAGTACCAACAACCCAGGTTCTTTGAATTTTAACACTCTGACATTCTGACCTTAATTCTTTCCCACCATTTGCTTCATATTCTATGGTACCTTCTCTTTTCTGAAACAGGATAAAATTGATGTCAGTAAACCAAAAGTTCCAGAGAGTGCAGATTTGTTACAGACTTTTGGGTCATATTTTATTCTAAGGCTGAGACTGAGTGAGAAAGATGTATTTCAGGTAACAGAAATGGTTGCTTTCTGCGTCATTCTGTTTCCTGTGTAGATCATAATTTACATTTAATTGAACATTCTCTCTGGGGTACTTCAATGGTGGTCCAGAGTCCTGTAGAAAAACAGACTAGCTCAGAGGGGCTTTTAACCACAATCACCACACTTTTTTCATTTGTGCCACACAGAAGAATCTTAGGATTCATTCTCCTCAGATCTGAATTTTCTACTCAGGTAACAAAGCCACTATTCATGAGAGCAATTGTTTATCTATACACCAAAGGACACAACTTAGGTCAATAGAAATGTCTTTGCACAAAACAAAGGAAAATGAAAGAAAAATATTTTGACTCATCACTTTGAAGGTGCCTTATAAATATATAATAGAATCTTTCAATATATCTGACTCATGAGAAACAAATATACATTTCAAAACTAATGAAAGAAAGCCCCTAGTTCTAAGGTGGGTCTGGGTTACTAATCGACTCATTATGTATATTCCTTATTTTGTATGCAAAATTCAATGGCTAGTTACTTAAATATCTCCCTCCTTTCTAGCAGCGTCTTTCAAAGTAAAAAGATGTTTTCATACTGCAGATGGAAACAGACCAATGGGAGGGACTTTGGCCTGTGTGAGGCAGCAGTTACGGAGTGAGAGATGTTTTGATTTTTGTCATATTTTATTCTATTATTTTAATTTTAGCTCAAGTATAAAATGTCAATACTCTGCAAAGCAGCTTTTACTCTATGTTGTATCTTCAGAAGAAACTAATACCTTATCATAATACATAACAGCGACTGAGAATCAATAGAATCTCTATTAAGCGGTGCCTGCAAAATGGTTTGCAGAGATCTCATGTAGTAATGTTCATCTCTTTATTGTTCATTTCATGGTGAGTCTAGACATGTCCCATTTATGTTCAGAATATAAATTTTTGATCTTTATTACTCAGATTTTAATCATCTTGGTAAAAGACAAAAAAGGAAAAATTGGACCCAAAATCATGTACTATTTTCTAGACTGTTTTACGCACCAGAGTTTACATGAAGTCTAAAAGAATAGCAAACAATAAATAAGTGAACACAGTATCCAAGTGTTATAAGTCCCCAACTATCACCCTAGAGCTACATAGGCCGAGGTAGGAGGATTGTGAGTTTGAGACCAACTCTGAGGCCATTTTGGGCTATGTAGAAGAACCCTGTATAAAATAAAATTAAACAAGATCGAACACAGTAGTCACTTCACAGCGGAGATTGACTTCATTCAGTTGTTGATAATGTTGAGCTGTGACTTGAAGCTGCATGTCCTTCTGGGACAGGGCTTTCAGGCAGAACACAACACCCCAAATCAGCCTGGGATGGGGATCAGAAAGCAGACACCAAGAACAGAAGAATCAGTGACACGGAGAGGCAGGTAAGGGCTTGAGAAGCCGGAGCTGCCGTGACAAGGTGTGTACTTTATTCTAGATACCGTGGGAAGGCACTGCAAGTTTATAAGCAAAACAGCAATGAGATCTGAATTTTTTTTTAAAGATTATCCTGTCTGCTGTAAAAGTAGATGCAAGGAAATTATTAGGAGTTTGCTATTGTAATCTAGGTAAGAAATGATGATCTTTGGACTTAGGTCAGGGTAGTGAAGATTGAGCAAAGAAGAAAGGTTTGAGATGCATTTTGAACGTAAAAGGACTTTTGGGTTAAGTTGCACTGTGGCAGGAAAAGAGAGGAAGTGAGCATAAATTCTTGACTTTTCACTTGAGTGACTAAGAGGATTATGGTCTCATGTACTTAACTGAGGAAGTCTTGGGCATGCATAGTTACTGAGGGAGCATAGGGAGCACTGTTTGGGCCAAAAAGTCCAGGAGAAGGTTCTAGGACCTCCAAGTGGCCGTTATGGCTAAGAATATTTTCCTTTAATGCTTTTTGTGTGGCTTCTAGGTTGACTGCATGGCAGCCAGGGAGAGCTGGATAAAGAAACACAAGAGGGGAGTCCCTGCAAGCGGGGCAGAGTGCATACTCTTGACATGATTGGTGTTCGTGGAACCCAGTGTCGGTTCTTCCAAGTGCCCTGGAGAAGTTCACTCTTTCCTCTCATGCATTCTGCAGACCATCTTTCTGGGGCCTGAAATGAGGCATGACCTAGAAGAAGAAAAACGTTGATTGAAAAGGAAGATATCACTGACCAATATATCCTTCTGTAATGTTCTCTTATCTTGAAACTTCATCAAATATCAGAATTATTGGTCTCCCTAGCTGTCACTTTAAGACTTCCTGGTTTGTAAACTTCTCAGTTCAATAAGATCCAGGAACTAGGAAAAGAAAGAATTTGTTTTAATGGCCTAGTACTTATCTACTTAATGTTTACATTTCAGTAAATATAACTCAAATGATTCATTTAAATGTATAACACTGAAGACAGATCTTACCAATGATTCATTGTCATTCGCACACTCAATTGCCAACTGAACTTAATATTCACAGGGATGTTACTTAAAGTTACTAGATAATATGTATGTCAAAATTTAATTTTAATACTGAAGTACATTCATAGAAAATTGCCCAGGACAGTATAGGAAGGTACAATCTATCATTTACTGGAAACAATTATTTATTTAAAGAACCTAACATGACAGGCTAGAGGTACCCAGCCATCCGTAGGGGGCATTTAGCAGGGATTTAAGCACATCTTAGGAGTGTAAGAATAAAGCTCTGTTAAGCCCTAAGAAGGTTAATTTCATGTTAGAATTTTGATGGCTGGGGCGTGGTGGGGGCACGCCTTTAATTCCAACACTCCAGAGGCAGAAGCAAGCAGATCTCTGTGAGTTCAAAGCCAGCCTGGTTTACATCATGAGTTCCAGGACAGCTGGGGCTACAGGGCAACCCTGTCTCAAAAGACCAAAAAATTTTTTCTTGATGATATGTGCCTTGATTTTTGTTTCCTTTGACTAGTTTGAACTATCAGGGTAAGTCAACAGTTTGACCCCCTGAACAGAGGTTTTTAGAGATATTCAGTGGGGCTGATTTCCTCAGGGAGAGTACTGACAGCCAAGCTGCTTCTGAGCAGCCAACTATCCTGCTTCCCAGACAACCCTGATGCTCCAAACCCTCCACCCCAACTCTGAGGAACACTTTAGCTCCAAGGACCCTAAAGCTGTAGCTGTGACTTCTGCTCCAGAAGGCCTTGCTGTGGTTATGACTGTTCCAGATAGCATGCACCTGCCTTGGAAGGTGTCGCCGTGAGCCAAGTGAACTCCAGATGACACTGCTTCCCCCACAGCTGTTCTCACTCAGGCCAGGCATGGAGGTGGGTGTGGGAAACTTCCCTCAGTGGCTCAGCAGAAAACTGACTGTTTTTTCAATGCGAGTTCCATGACCAGTCCATATGCAAGTCTTGTGACTGATGGAGCTGGAATCTGTGCTGTGATTGATACCAATTACACTGCCACATACCTTTTCTGGCTGTGTAACCAAGTCAACCAAGCCTTTTGTGCTTGCTGCCCCTTGGTATCACAACACTTAGTGTAATAAAAGTCTTCCTGGTTGCTGTGATACTTACCTTGGGGAGAATGGGAAGTGCTAGTTAGCATGAAGTGGAGACTCAAGAACTGACAGCAGTAACAGGAGGAGAAAGTGCTAAAGCATGGCAGACAGTGGCCAGGGGACAGACACAGTGGGAATGAAGAGGTGTAGGAGACAATGGAACACAGTGGAAATACACTCAAGACAGGCTGCGAAGAGGTGGAGATGAGGGAGTTAAGTAGAGTATTGTAGGGTATCCATACCTACAGATGAATTGTATGAATTTCTATGGGCTGAGATTGCCCCCACCCAAGGCCCTGGAGCTGAAACACTACCTTCTGTCAGATTTGGGTTCTGATACTCAAGGCTTTGGAAGTATAACACTAACTGTACTGACTGCTTCTGCTGCTAGCTGCTGTTAGTAAACTAGCTGCAGCGGTGTGGGCTACAGGCAATCAAGGTCCAAAGCAATAAGCCTCTCACCTGAGAACCTGGAGCAATAAGCCTCTGATTCTCAGGACTTGGAGCTAAATGTCTCTGCGTCTGTTACCCTAGCCCATAAACCTTTAGAACTCAAAGGCTCAGGGTCTGTCAGTAGTAGAAAACTTCTTGGCTACTCACAATTTCTGTCTGAGTAGAGGAAAAGAACAGTAGCCAGCTAATTATTAGCACTAATGTATTTGCTATTAGTTAATGTCGAAAGTATGGAAATCATAAGTAATTTGATCTTCCAATGACAGCATGCATTTCTCTATTGTGCAGGATAGCTTTAGTGTCAACTTGACACACTTGGGTTGAGGGAGCCTCAGTTGGGGAATTGGCTCCATTGGATTGGCCTGTGGCCACATCTGTGGAGTATTGTCTTGATTGTCAAGCAATGTGGGAGGGCTCAGCCCACAATGAGTGGTGCCACACTGGGCAGGTTGCTGTGTACGGTGTAAGAAGGCAGGCAGGGCATGAGCCAGGGGAGTGAGCCAGGGGAGCAAGTCAGTGAACAGCCTTCCTCCATGGCCTGTGCTTCAGCTCCTGCCTCCAGATTCCTGCCCTGAGTTCCTGCCTTGGGATCCCTGAATGATGAACTGTGACCCAGATGTAAGCTGAATAAACCCTTTCCTCCCCAAGTTGGTGTCGGTCAGAGTGTTTGGTCACAGCAATGGAAGACAAACTAGGACAGAAATGTTAAGGCTTATTGAGCCATGTCTGTGTTCTATTTAGTCACTTCCTATTTAGAGTCACTACCTTAAAGAAAACCAAATCTCCCTCTACCAGATGTCATTGATTGCCAATCATTCCTCGGCTAAGGTTGGTATTTCTTACCCATTTCCCCACTTCTACAGTGGGTTTTTGTCTGGTTCAAGCTTGCATGGTTCTTTGCATGTTGTCACCATAGCTCTAAGTTCATATGAGCACCTCCCAGCCACCTGGAAAACTGTCGCCTTGTGGTCACCTACCACCCCTCGCTCTTACAGTCTCTTTGCTTCCTCTTCAGCAATGGTCCCTGAGTGTTGGGTGGCAGAGGTTTGATATAGGTTTCTGGCCCAGGGACATGCATTCTGCAGGCTTATTCTCCCTACTTGGTGAGTTGTGACTTTCAGGGTTAATCATAATCTGTTGCATGAGGAAGCTTCTCTGGTGAGAGTTGAGAGATGCATTAGTATTCTTTCTGCACCCTGTTTCTTTATGTTCCCTGAACCTTAGGTGTAGTAGTTGCATTGTAGATGTGTCACTTTGGGATGATTATCTCACAGACACTTCTACACCCAGCTGTAGAACTCTGTTTAATAGTTTCTGTCTGTTGCAAAATGAGCTTTTTTGATGAGTAATGAGAGGTACACTTGTCTGTAAATATAAGAATACAAATTTAGAGTACAGTAGAAATTGCAATGGTCTAAAATGTGACAAAAGCAGGGTTTTCTCTAGGGTCTATGACCTCTCTAGCCATGTGTATTTGGCTCTGTTTACAGTACCACATATGAGTTCCCTCCCACTGAGTGGACCTTCAGTCCAATTAGACAGCTGTTGATTATCCCCAAGATAAGAGTGCCACTAGTGTACAAGTAGAGATGGTTTTCTGGGCCAGTCATTGTTGTGCTTATTAGGCTTTACAGCTGGGGAGGACCATTGATTTCTCTCCCTCAGTAATGTGCATAGTATCTTCTGTTATCTTGAGAGCTAGTGTTCTGGGAGGAGGCTTCCAGGGCATGTGGGGGTGGTGTGTGTGTGGGGGGGGTGTGTGTGTGGGGGGGGTGTGTGTGGGGTGTGTGTGAGTGGTTGGGGGTGGTGTGTGTGTGGGGGAGGTGGTGTGTGTGGGGGTGTGTGTGTGTGGGGTGTTGTGTGGGGGGGTGGTGTGGTGGTGGGGGGTGGTTGATGGTTGTGCTGGGGGGTGTGTGTGGTGGTGGTGTGGGGGGGGCGGTGTGTGTGTGGGGGGGTGGTGGTGTGTGTGTGGGGCGGTGTGTGGTGTGTGGTGGGGGTGGTGGTGCTGTGGGGGGGGCGGTTGGTTGTGTGGTGCTGGGGGCGGTGTTGTGTGGGGGGGGTGGTGTGTGTGTGTGGGGGTGGTGTGTGTGTGTGTGGGTGGTGTGTGTGGGGGGGGTGGTGTGTGTGTGTGTGGGTGGTGTGTGTGTGTGGGGGTGGTGTGTGCGTGTGGGGGTGGTGTGTGTGGGGGGGGTGGTGTGTGTGTGGGGGGGGTTGAGGATAAGGGAGGAGATAGAAATATAATCAAGATTATTGTGTGAAATTTGCCAAAATTCAATAAGATATTTTAAGGAAAGCAAGACAAAACAAAAATGAAGCAAAAAGAGAAGGAAAAAAATCAATAAAAATATTTTAATTAAAATAAGCCAGGTGTGGTGGTTCACACCTTTAATCACAGCACTCAGAAGGAAGAACTAGGTGGAATTCTGTGAGTTCTAGTCCAGCCAGAGCTACATAGAAAGACTGTGTCTTAAAAAAGAAAGCAAAAAAAGAAAAAAACCCAAACAGCAACAGCAATAACAATCACAAAATGGTACCCCAAATGTCTGAAAAATGGTAACTGGTGTCAGGTGAGGGTGCATGGGAAGCACTGAGCTGAGGGCAGCACATCTGAGTTCTGGTCTGAGTTCTGGTTCCTAACTGCTTCAGCACAGACTCCTCTTTGAATGTCAGTTTCCTAATCTCTCAAATGAAGATTAGACTTGGATATCTAACACCGGATCTTCCATGAAAAGGGTCAATTGTATTTAGTTTGACAGCTTGGAGACATATAAGATGATCTTCGAAGAAAAATATTAAATATTTTCAATCTAGTGACCTAAACTACATGAAATTTACATATCTACAATTATTTTACAGGACTCGGAATATTCAACCAACTTGGTATGGGCCTAAAACACGAGTCAGAGTGGATCTTTGTGAAGCTGATAACATATCACAGTGTTCTTGGGGTAGCACTCAGGCAGGGGTGAATAACAGGCAGGGGCCACATTGTACTGTATGAATGATTCCTGACCTTCACATTTTCACAGAAAATATCATACACCATATGGGTATAAACTAGAAGGAACTGGGACCTATGCACCCCTTAAACCCTGTTAACATTTACATTTTTTAAAATATATAATTGAAGAAAAATAAAATACAGAGGTCTTCAGGCCAAAAAAATGCATTTCTACCAGGTCACAGGATGTGCATTATTTTAGTTTCTGGAAATTTAATGAAAGAGAAACAAGTTTGTATAGAAATCTGGATGCATGGAGGAGGCTGTTAACTTTGTCTGGCTCTTAGATATAAGAGAACAGTGTGGAATATAGTAGGCGCCTATTCACACAGGGCTCTATAACTTTTTTAATTTTTTAAAAAATTTTATTTATTTCGGTATGTGTATGAATGTACTGTCTGCATGCAGGTGTATGCACCCATGTCGTGCAATGCTGCGGAGGTCAGAAGAGGGTGTCAGATTCCCCTGGAACTGGAGTTCTCCTGGAATTGGAGTTTCAGACTGTTCTCGGTCACCATGTGGGTGCTGGGGATCAAACCCGGGTCCTCTGTAAGAGCGGTCGATGTTATTAACCGCTAGGCCATCTCTCCAGCCCAGGGCTCTATAACTTTTAACTCCTAACTTAAATCTAGTTTTCATCTCAGATGAAACAGAAAGTGATCAGTTTTTGGTTTTGGAAGGATCATGTCTGCCTGCAGCATGGGGAATGAGTAGAGTTGGCAAGAGTTAAGGCAGGAACTTAGGTGTTCAGTAATCCAAGCAGGGGATGACATGTACGTAGCCAGAGAAAGTGTCAGTGGATGGGATGTAGGAGGCGAAGAGAAAGGCAAGTTACAGTGAGATTCCAGTTTCGGCATGGACAATGGAGTAGGTGGCAGTTCCATTCCTAAATGGGGAAAGTGAAGATAGAAAATCCAGAGGGCGAGCATGTGCTCATTTGTATGTAATCAGCTGCAGTGAGTAATGAGCTATAGACACCAGTGTATCCAGGAAAAGGGAAAGACAGAAATAGCCCCAGGGGTTATAAGCGATAGATGGTTATCTGGGTAAGGAACGTCTTGACAAATACCAACAATGAAGACAAAATCAGAAACGTGAGGTGTAGAAAGCTTTATAAATAGAAGACTGAAAAAATAAACTGAAGCAGTGTGGTCAAAGGGCATTGATGGTAACCAGATTCTATGATAT
The DNA here is from genome assembly GCA_009823505.1 of Rhizomys pruinosus. Taxonomy (NCBI): domain Eukaryota; kingdom Metazoa; phylum Chordata; class Mammalia; order Rodentia; family Spalacidae; genus Rhizomys; species Rhizomys pruinosus. Next base: position 9,105,172 of record VZQC01004283.1, on the reverse strand, counting down.
CAAGATGCCAAGGGAAGAACTATACCCAGGACGAAGCATGGAGGCAGCTTGGCTAAGTGGTCCCAGAAAGTCCTAATTAAAAAAAGAAAGATAAGCCGGGCATGGTGGCGCACGCCTTTGATCCTAGCTCTTGGGAGTCAGAAACAGGCGGATCTTTGTGAGTTCAAGGCCAGCCTGGTCTAACAGAGGGAGTTCCAGGACAGCTGGAGCTACAGAGAGACCCTGTCTGGAAAAGACCAAAAAAAAAAAAAAAAAAAGAAAAGAAAGATGATCTTTATAGATGCACATCCAACACATTTAAAAAGTTTATTATTTGTTTATTGTTATGTGTGTGTGTGTGTGTGTGTGTGTGTGTCATTGTACACATAGCTATGATATGCATGTGTGCAGGTCAGAGGACAACTTTGTGGAATCGATTCTCTTATTCCATGTTTATTTGGATTCTAGGGATTGAGCTTAGGTCATCAGGTCTGTGGAGCAAGTGCTTTTATCTGTTGAGCCATCTTGCTAGACCTATTCTACCAGTTTTAATCAATATGAATATCCACTGTCTTCTAGTTTCTCAAAGAGAGACGTTATACCCATCACTATACAGGTAGTGAAAATTTTAAATTATTTTACTATGAAAAGTAACTGAGAAGCTTTGAAGCCTATTCCTTGTGTAAGTTTTAGGAAGGGAAGGACCATCTGAGGACGTCAAAGAGGAGGGGTCAGACTCAAGGCATTCCTGGAAAGGGGCTGGGGAAAGGTGGGGTGTTCTGGCTTCAAAACTACTCATACAAGTCATTTAGGAGACAGCTAGGCAAAAGAGATGGCAGCCTTCTGAACTCAACTCCTGAAATGGACACCTCCAGGAGCCCGGAGAATGCAGAAATGACTCCTCTCCTTTGTGGCATTTGGACTGGAGGGCTCCTGTTCTGGTTCTGTTAGTAATTCTTAGGAAGAAAGAAAGAAAACTGCTAATCCATGCTTTTCATGAGCAAATGTTACACACAGGGCTCAGAGTTAGTGTATCAGAGTTTTGCTTAAAGGGCATAACAGCCTCAAATTGGAAAACTTCTTAACTCCTTTTAATGTCACTGGAGAGGGTTAGACTCTCACTTCCTACTATAGTTTTATTTTAATTATGAGAAATTGAAAATTAGAAGACAGAAAACAAAGAAAGAAAAACCCAAGTTTCCAGGCTGAGCAGAGCCAGCGGCCAACACCATGTGTGCTGTGGTTTTTATTTTTTTCTTGCAAGCTCCTTACTCCCTTTTGTTAAATTCTGCAAGCATGTGTTGTGGGGTTCTATGCTAAGCCATTACCTAGAGGAACTCTGACAAAGCATACAAAGTCTTTTTAAAATTAGACAATTTTGTGCTGGGTGTAGTGATGCATGCCTTTAATCCCAGGACTGGGAAGGCAGAGGCAGGGAGATCTCTGTGAGTTCAAGGCCACCCTGGTCTACATAGTGAGTTTCATCCCAGTTGGGTCTACAGGGAGACCTGTCTCAAAAGAAGACCAATAAAATAAAATAAAATAAAATAAAATTAGACAATTTCTTCAACACAAGGTCAAAGTTCCTCATATTGATTCTCGGATTCCCGGTATTTAATACACAGAAGGTGCTCAAAAACTTTGCTTAGTGGACTGTGTGTGTGGTTATGAGGTCAGGCACATATCCAAGTCAGTTAATTCAGAGCACTGTGACTCATGCTATAAGAGTGTACAAGTATTGCTAACGATATGTGTGGGAAATACTCATATGTCTGAATATAGATACAATACAATGTATTTAGTGGTAAGCAATTACAATTGTATATTCACAGGAGGTGAAACTCAAGGACATCTTCAGGATCATCTTACACAATTTACTGTTTCAAAGTATTTCCAGACAGACTACCATAGACTTTGCATGTTTCAGGGTCTCAGTCAATGCCAGTTTTTAAATAAGCAAAATATATTTCAAATCAAAGTCTGGCTTGGTTTGTAATTTTGTCTTGGTGGACAATGTCATATGAAAATTCAAAGGTTGTTATTTTGCAGCTCTCTGCAATGTTTCATTCCCTGTCTGTGGTGTTTAGTTCTTTTATTCAAAGTGAGAACAATTCTATCTCATGAGTGTTCTGTGTGTATTTTATACCAAAATAGAATACATCTTATGGGATGAAGTTTTGACAAAACTGAGCACTAAAATCAACAGTGCAGTAATATAACTCTGTGTGTGTGTGTGTGTGTGTGTGTGTGTGTGTGTGTGTGAGTGAGTGATAGCCCTTTGAAAAAATCATACCATGAGCTGTCAGACTTTATTTTCACAAGTGATCAAGTCTTCAGTTATAGACTTCTCTCTCTTTTTTTTTTTTTTTGAGACAGGCTTTCCCTGTAGCCACTGGTAGCCTGGAACTTACTATGTAGACCAGGTTTCCCTCCATCTCACAGAGATAGCCCTGATTTTGCCCTCTGAGTGCTGGGATTAAAGGTGTGCACCACCACACCCAGTGAGTTATAGAATTTTTGGGGGTCTTTTAGAGACAGGATATCCCTTTAGTCCTAGCTGTCCTGGAGCTCGCTCTGTAGATCAGGCTGGCCTTGAACTCAGAGATCCACCTGCCTTTGCCTCCCGAGTGCTGGGAGTAAAGACTTGCACTAGAATTCTTTAAAAAAATAAGAGAATGGAAGTGATTTCAGAGAACCCAATTTAGATTTAAATTTTACTGATGTACTATCAGAGAATTTAATGATAATCAACATTTTTCTTGAAAATAAAAACCCATGGACAGGAAGGATAATTTAGCAGGCTTTTCTAATGCTTTGAGAACCTGAGCAGCATAGTAATCTGTTGTAGAAGAGGAGGAGTGAATGAAGTCACTGGACATTCTCGTACCATATTGACTCTGCTGCCAGCATCGGCATCTTTAGGAGTTTCCACCTCTCATATTTGATGGAGGAGTTGGGTTATACCTCTTCTCTATCATCTCAAAATATAAACTTTTCCTTACTATAACAAATATTTTGTGCTATTTCCTAACATCCAAAAGTGAAATACAGAGAGTATAATTGTTGTGCACACATAACTTAGTGAAAGTCAATACAATATCTAATTTATACTATAGGGTGTATGCATAGCATGTTCCAAACGACTGCAAAGAAGAATAAGAAAACTAGCTCCCTTGAACCCAGTCCTTCTCCTAACTTGGGCACAGGCCCGATTTCTGAGGTCTGAGGAAACCTACCTAGGGAGACACTTGGAGAATGTTCTTCTGGTCTTGTATCACAAAAATAGGCCTACCCTGTCCAGGGAAGGGTAGAACCCCATGTTGGGAGACACAAAACTCTTATCTAGAACAGAGATTCCTTAACTCCATACTTGGAATTCAGAAATTTTTACCAGGCTCAGAATTCCAGATCTTAGGCCCAGTTTTAATCTGTGTAAAGGACAAACTCCTTTTCCAGAGTCCTGTCACTTCTCTAGGGACCTGACAGGAAGGTTTGGGAATCTTCCTTTCTGTGGAAAGTCAGACCCTAACAAGGATCCCAGTTGTGAATAGCTTATCTTCTGTCCCATCGTCAGATCTTTCTCTTGAAAGATAGTCTCCTCTTTCTTCTCTTCTCTAGAATTGTTCTAATGAACTCAATTAAGGCCTTTACAAAAATAAAAAAGAAGAAAATCTAGCTCTTAGACATCTGCTTTAGAAGCAATAAAATCTGATGTTCCTTAAGGGAGTATAATCCAGGCTTCAGGAAGCACCAAACCCAAAACACGAAGTACTGCTGTCCCCTGCCCTGCCCTGGCACTTGGAAGGGCTTATCACCATGGTGACTTGCACCTAGGCTCTGACCTCTGTGCCACTTAGTTTTGTGCTGAGGGACAGCAATAAATACAGCACACCCTAGATTCCTTTAGGCTATCACCTTGGTGGGCACTATCTGGTGTAGGCAGAACTTTGTCATCACAACTGACTGTGATTCCAGCTGCACACAGACCGCTCATGTATGCTTGAGCCTGGAGGAACAACTCTCCAGGCCTGTCCAGGACTGCAGCCGGCTTGACCTACTTCCCTTATGCTCCACTGACCTAAAAATCTGCCGGTTCTGAGCACTGTCATATGATCACTTGAATAACAGCCACCCAGGATGGAGATTAAGTTCCACAGGAGGAAACACATTTCTGCTTCACTGAGTTGAGCCGTGACCTCAATGTAAAGGTGCTTTCAGTGTAGACAAAGGTGGTTCTGGGAAAAAGAAACCTAATAGTCTACAACATCCTCAAGGTGTAAGCCTTGCAACAAGGGAAAAAGTTCTTCTTGACCTTATGAATAGACTGGCTTTGCTGATGAAACCATACAAACCAGTCCCGAGGATACTCTCATCAGCTCTCCCTCTGTGCCCTCCCCATAGCCCGAAGGCTGTAGAACCCAACTTTATGGACTTAACTTCATATCATATATATATATATATATTGTCTTTTTGAGACAATGTCTCTTTGCAGCCCCAGCCGTCCTGGAATTCACCATATAGACCAGGCTGGCTTTGAACTCACAGAGATCCTTGCCACTCACTTGCCACCTTGCTTGGCATCTTTTTTTTTTTTTTTAACTGAAAGGGCTCTCTGAAAATAAGAAGGAATTTTGTGTTTCATGTTTTACTTAATGAGTTTCTTTTTGCTGAGTCTACTTCTACTTTTATTCAACATGATAAAGTCATATTAAATGATAAAAGCATCTTCTTCAGGGTATAGGACAGAGGAGGCCAGCGATAGCTGTATGCTCTGAACAGCCTACATAGACATGGGGGCATCAGCAGGTGAAGGCCCTCTTCCTTTTCAAGCTCTCTTAGTGAATTACTCTAAGATGACTCTGTCATTTGGTATCATTTGATGACTCAAGCCTTACTGAATCAGAAATTCATCTGGGGCTGCACAGGGCTGGCAGCCACACACACCATTGCTGCAATAGTTAAGGTTTGAATTTCCTGCTTGTTAAAATTAAAACTTCAATCCACTTATGTTTATTTTAAACAAAAGTAAGCCTTGGTATTTTTGAGTGCACAATACCTGGAAATGGATCAAGTGATTGTTTTTAAACTACAGAAACTTAATTTTTGAGCTTGGAGATAAAAAGCAAAGTTTTTGGTCTTCATTATACACATTCATTATTCTAGAAGGTAGTTGCTATAGAAAGTCAGGTGCATCTTTATTATTTTTTCTCTTGAGAGTAAACTATGCCAAAGATTTGGGCCTGGACTGTACAGTAGTGTATTTATTCAAAGCTTTTTCCTCTCCTTTTTCTTTCTACTTTTTGTCCTCTTCTTCCTTTCTCCATCCTTTCTATTTTCTTCTTCTTCCTCCTCCTCCTCCTCCTCCTCCTCTTCCTCTTGCCCTTCCTCCTCCTTTTTCAGTTCATCTGCTTCCTGCAGATTACAAGGAAAATCGAGATTCTATGTTAGGCAGCGATGATGGTAAGTGGAGTTCTGTACCCAAAGAAATGTGGACCTGTAAGCTAAGGGTGCAGAACTAAGGAAAGAATTGCTGGTTTTATTATTTTAAACTTAATTGTCCAGTGTTGAGTTTTGTTTCCAATGAATGTCTTTGATGATTCTTTCCAATAAGCTAATGTGCTACTTGGCTTCTGGATTTTGAACTTTACTATCCTGAATTATTTTGTTCATGGGATGAAACCACATGGTGTACCTAGACTATGAGGACACAGAGGCAAATCATGGTTCTCACACTAGAAAAATTTGTTTTCTAGATTAGAAAAAAAATAGAAACAATGGGCACTTTGAGTTGAATTCTGACAAAAAAGTCATCTGGAAATTGAAGCCCATGGAACTAGTTGAAGGTCACACAGGTCTGGACTTGACCACAGACTTGAACCTGTAGCACTTTATGACACAGCTTTTGGAATTCTGAGGAATCACAAAGAAAGAAGGACACTAATGGCTTCTGAGAGAAAATCATAGCTTATGTTGAAATATGGAAGGTAGATGATGTATGTCTGAGGAGAAGACAGGCGATGACATTTCACAGATGAGAAAGAGGTGAAAGACGGAAGAACTTCACAGACACTGTTGACATTTATTTACTCAACTTCTTCCTTTGTTCCTCTTCCATTGGCTCTTTATACATGTGTTGATATAGATTTGTTTTAATTAAATAATTGATCAAGGATTTTCAAAGTGCTGAGAAAGTGACCTTTGCATAGTTAATACAAAAGAGGTAACATTGTAGGCCAATAAAGAGAAGTGTTGGGACAATTATGTATAATTGTATATACATAAAAAAAAAAAAGTTGGATCAAAGATCGGATGCTGTGGTAACTGGCCTGGGTTCCCGTTCAGAGTAGTGACTCAGTTCACCTGGCTGGAGCAAACAGCCGAATCCTTCAGGAATCGGCCTTGGCCACAGAAGCTGCTCTGTTGGAGGCTATGTCTACTCCCCGAGGACAGTCCGTGCCCACTCCGTGGATCTGAGGCATCTCGAGATGGCTGTACCAGAGCCAGCGCTCCCGCTAGTCTGCTGTGGCCTCTGATGCACCCATCGGATTTACCACTCAAGTTCTCCCTCGTCTGAACCTGCTTTGTTTATCCCTCTTCTGTAGCTTCTGCCCCATACATTCTCCAGCGAACCACATGCCTGTAAATTGCAAACTCAGAGACTGTTTCTCCCAAGGTCCACCTAAGATCGTTCTTCACATTACACCTCAAAATTCACTCCAGGTGAGGAAAACTAAAGCTCAAAGAGATGAAATAATTTGTACAATCTGAGTAATGATGGAGCTAGGCTTTAAACCTAGGCAGTCTGGTTTTAGAGTGCCCGCTCTTAGCCGCTAATGGAAAAGAAAATAAACGAGCTCCAGCTGCATGAATGTCATGGGTGAATCACCCAGACTGCAGAGTGAACGAGGCCCAGAAATATAAATAGGACCATTCCATGTTTATGAAACACAAACCCAGATAAAAGGAGTTCTATAGTTTAGGAATGCACACATAGAAGGTAAAGGTTTAACGAAAGTTGGGGAATTATTTCTGGAAAAATTCAGAAAGCGGCTACTAGAATTAAGGGTGAGGCTTGGGTTCTAAAAATGGCAGTAATATTTCTTAGTCTGGTAATGTTTCCACGTTAAAACTATAGGCCTATTTTCAATGTTTCTGTATGTGGGTAGCTCATAATTTCACAAAAAAACGTAAGAAGGCAAGCCTCGGCACTTCAGGGGACCTCAAGAGAGAAGGGCCCCCGGGGTCCAGGGCCAAGAGCTCAATGGATCAGCACTGGAGCTTGCTTTCTTTGCTATTCAGCCACTAACCAGGCCATCTTAAAAGAAGTCTTCTCAAGGCTCCTGGTTTTGAACAAGAAACTGCTTAGTCCCTGTGGGTATGGTGCTGATTATGTCTTTTCTCGTTATAGGACCATAGGCTGGGTTCTAAGTCACACTTTTCCCAGGAGCTTCCTGGCTCAAGTCAAGTTGCCTGTACAACTTGAACTCTTGCAGTTAGGCACCTCAGCAGCATCAACATCTGGAAACAAAACTCCTTAGTAGAAGGGTCGCCTTTTAAAGTTCTTTCTTTTTCTTCTTAGGATTAACTTCATGTAGCTTGACGGCACATGGGAAACAGACATGTTTTAATGAGATAATACTTTTAATCTAGGGAGAAGATCTGATTCCCAGTAGGTAGCCACTTGCCAGCAGTATGGCTCCCTTTATCTGCATGGGACTTGGACAGGAAAGAGATGGAGATGGAGAGTAATGGGACGCATACCTCCTAGAGCAGGAGGAGGAAGATTAGCCTATGGTGGGAGGATGAGGCCTCACCAGAGAAACTTTCTTATGCAGCAGATGTTGGTTAACACAGAAACCCACGATTGGCCAATATGCCGAGAACAGGAGGCCGTGGAGTGCTTATCCCTGAATAGGACTCGTCCCCTTTCAAACTTCTGCCTCCCAAAGCTCAGGGATCATTGTGGAAATGAAAATGTCCCAGTGAAACCTGTTACTTTGTATGCTAACCAAAAAGTTATTTAAATAAATAAAATCAGTAGGTGGAGACATAGTTTGGTGATTAAGAGCATGAACTACTCTTGCAGAAGACCTGAGTTTGGTTCCCAGCACACACTGGGTAGCTTATTAAGAATCCGAGAGTTCTGGCTAGGTTGGGGCTCCTGCCTCTCTCCCCTGTTCCCTGCAGGTCTAGTCAGATGACTTTGCATGGGTCTTGGGCTTGCTGGCACCGTTCCTGGAAGTTCATATGAGGAAGTTCCCAGGAGCCTGGAAGACTCTGCTTCCTTATGGTCATGCACCACCCATGGCTCTCACAGTCTCTCCACCCTCTCCTGAGATGGTCTGAGTTCTGGTGGGTGAGTTTAATATAGGACTTTTATCTGGGTACAGGCACTCTGCAGTCTCTCTCTCTCTACATTTTGGCCAGTTGCAACCTTCTGTCTCCCGACAGCCATCTGGGAACACAAACTTGATAGGCCTCAACATATGTGGCAGAACACATGAAATCTTGTGGCCAGGCTATGAGGGGGTGCAGGTAAGGGAGAAGGTCTAAATATGATTAAGATGTATTATAGGAAATGCACAGTCCAATAAAAATATACATTGAAAAATGAAAGCATCTGAGAATCAGTTCCTTCTCTCTGGGAGCTCATCTGTGGTTCAGAGGCCACAGAGCGACAGACAAGGGGGGGGGGAGCTCTAGGCCTAATTCAGGGTATAGGGTAGGAGTTAAACATGAAGGACAGAAGTGAAAAACGGCCCCAGTATTGGAAGAGCACACCTAAGCCAGAGTGCTAACTCACATTTGCAATCCCAGAATGAGGTGGTCTGAGGCAGGAACACTGCTGCAAGTTCAAGGCCAGCCTGGGCTATTTAGTGAGTTCAAGGCTATGTAATATCTTCTATGTCAGCTTGGATAACAGAATGAGACTCTGTCCCTATTCAACCAACGAACCAACCAACCAATGGACAATAAAAAAAAGTTGTATATGCTGTACCGCCCCCACCCCACCCGGGGGTGAAATGAGAGAGCATTAAAATAGGAAGAAGAGTTTTGGAAGGACTCTTAGAAGAAAAAGTTGGGTCAGGAAAGATAGCTCAGTGATTAAGAACACATACTGTGGGCTGGAGAGATAACTGGCTGTTCTTGCTGAAGACCTGGATTTGAATCCCAACACCCACATGGCAGCCAACAAAACTGTCTGTGACTCCACTTCAAGGATATTTGATGCCCTCATCTGCCCTCTGTGGGCATTGCACTTGCATACATGCAGGCAATACAAACATACCCATAAAATAAAAATAAAATAAAATATATAAAATAAAAGTAAAAACAATAAATGTTAAAAAAAATATTGCCCTTGCAGAGAACCCAATTTGGGTTCCTAGTGCCCACATCAGGTGGCTCACAACTGCCTGGAACTTCAGCTCCAAGGGATCTGATAACCTCTTCTGGCACTCACAGGCACATACCCCTTACAAACACACACACACATGCACACACACCAACACAAGAATAAAATAAATTTCAGAAAAATATAGCTAAAATTTGAGGAACTGACTTTTGAAAATGAGTAGTTTTTTCTTTGTATTCTTTAATCATTTTTGTAAAGTTTTCTTTGTATATTTTTCTCCTCACAACTTTCACAGCTTAGTGCTTAGGACTCAGTGAAGGAATGAATGGGGGGAGAGTACTGAGGAGAGAAAACATTGGATAGAATCTCAATGTTTAAGACTTCTAGGTAGGATATCCATAGCCAGGGCACAGACACACACACACACACACACACACACACACATTTATATATATTCAAGTATGGTTTCAAGGGTGAGTAGTGGAATCAAAATAATTTTATAAAAGTATTCGAAAGTGAAGCGTGACCAGGAGAAATGAAGAATCACAGTTATGCCTATCTTGGTTCTTCAATGGAAGGAAAGCTTACTCATAAGACAGAGCTATGATGTGACAGTTTAGAAGCTTAACTAACCCACCAGTAAAGTTAATTGTTGCTATGAATAATTTTTCCATTACTAATGCAAAGTATAAACTTGTATTTCTCAATTGAAGAATTTCTAAGGTATTGGAATTTCAACAACAGGAATTTCTTTCCCAGCTTGCATTTATCATGTAAAAGGCATCAAACTACTCATGAATCAAGAAATGAACAGCTCTTGTCATTTTCTGGTGGGGTACTTTCACAGTCAGAGCAGGAGAAGGAAGAGGACACTGTTCATCCAGTGTCTTGAGATGTGGTCCAGAATGTCTGAGTTTTTACTTGAATACCCTGGAACCATTGTAATTAAATTGAATTGAATTAAAAGGAATCTCTATTGCAGATTGAGGTTGTGGGCCCAGGTGGACGTGCCAAGTGCCCCATGTGCTGAATGAACCTTTAGTTACACATCCTTCTCACATGCACTGACTCAGGAAACGCTGCTTCACAGGCTGTAGCTACTTGTCAGGCGTATGACTCAACAAACTCAAATAATTGCTAAAGGAGATTTTGTTGCACAATTCTGGCTGCTTACTCGTACCACATAGGATGCTGAGCCTAATGATCTGAAGCTCAGATTGGCTGGTCTTTAAGCAGCTAAGAGGGGCAAAGATGAAGCAAGAGGAGAAACAGCCTGACCTTGAATGCAGAGGGCAACAAGGTGCCAACATACACAAAGACATGAAACTTCCTGCCCTCTCTGGAAAGTCAGACCCATGGCCATTTTATGCAAATACTACACGGAAAATCATTCTCGAAGGCTACTTCTTAGTGCCAAACATTTCCTGGTTTCCTTTGTGCCTAACGTATGAATATTATTAGCTTATTTTGGAGCCTACCTTCCAATTTTCATGTAAGCAAGAGCCAGTGGGAATTAATGGCACAGAAAGATCAAGGTCTGAGATGGGAGGCTGGGAGCAAGGTCCCAGGGCAGTGATGTCATTGGCACTCCACTGTCTCGTGCCTTCTCTGTCATGGATAAAGTGAACTGGGTTGGATTTCATTGAAGGAACAGCAAAGATCGTCTAAGCCTGGGAACAGAGGTACTGGGCTATTTGAGGATAGACCCAATTCATTTTATCCTGGGTTTCCTCTAGGAAAAACTCTTCCGTCAACCAAATAGAAACTTAATTCCCAAAGTGAAATGTGGTAGCTATTAATACTTTAGAAGTAAGATTTATTAAAATAAAACATCCAGAAAAGCAGGTATTTTGCAACAGGAGAACTAGAGTCCCTTGGTCCTGCAGAAGCCCATTAGCTGGCCTGCCAGTGTTTTGAGGTATTATTTACAGACCGTCTGAGTTCCACTGATAAGCTGTATGAACACACAGCCCCTCTGCCTACACTGTCCTGAACTAGGTGGTGTGACTATTTCCCCTTAGTTTTCAGACACACCATATTTTTCCCATCCAGGATGCTACTTGGCAGAGAATAATTGTCCTAGAATTGTTTTCATCAGACTAGTTAATGTAGGAAGTTCTTTTGACACAAGGAATGGTGCTGGAAATGCAATGTAAAAGGTTTTGAATTTGCTCCATGACCTAGCCGGTCCTTTCCGAATGTCCTGAATTGGTATAGCATTCTTTGCCCAAGGGGGGAACTCTCAGTGACTAGCTCTGAATCTGCCTTTACTGCTACCTCTTCATTTGTATTAGAGTCACTGAGTTCTAATCAGTGACCAAAGTCTGCATGCTTTGGGGTATGGACATTAAAGGACCTTGCATAAAGGTAGAAAGAAATAGCATTTTCCAAGTGAAAGTTACCTAAGTGGCCATTAGCCCTATCTCTCATTTCCCCAGGAGTAAACTGACGTTTAGAGATCATTCACAATGCGTTGTTGGGAATGGTTAAGGCCTTCATTTCTACTTTGAGAACTGTTAATTGTACCATATATTTTATTATATTAATATTATTTCAGGGACCGCAATAAAATATGTTTAATCCTAAAAATAGTTCCTTATTTCCTTGTTGCTTACTATATGTGCTAGGCACAGATGTGCAGGTATACTTACACACATGGTTATACTTACACATATAAAATAAAAATAGTAAATAAATACTTTTTAAGTATTGAATGCATAAGAATATTTCCAAAATGTCTCCCCATGGCCCAACCTGCTACTGTGTCTTTGTTCAGAGACACTCTCTCAGTGACACACTTTCCTAGGACGTTCTCTGGTGATAGGTTTATTATATATGGGTGGCCACCTGGTCAGTGGATAGGCAGCAAAGTATAAAACCAAGAAGTTCTAAATTGGAATTTTAGCCCCTCTGCCTGCTATCTGTAATATTCTTGATCATCTCTGAAGTCCCAACTGTTATCTACAAAGAATGTAGAAGAATTCCTGCTTATAAAATTGGTATGAAATTTACATAAATAAATCTGCATAAAAAGCTAGTGCATTGGCTAGTCCAAAGGAAGTCCTCAGTGTATCTTTAAATATCGCCCCTCTTTGTAATCTTTGCTCTACTATAATCTCACATTCAAAGATCTAAACATGACTATGTCAGTCTACAATCACTCACATATGCTTCTGCATATTTTACACATTTATATTTATCTCATTGGAAACTGGGGTTCTAAGAGTTTATCATTTGTAAGATAGATAAAGCACAGAGTTGGCACAGGGCTGGATAAGGATCATCCTTGCAGATCTACATCCATCGTGTCATCAGATCCTGAGGAACTTTTACTACAATGGATTGTGAAAGTAACTAGCTGAAGATTGCCTCTTTGATCTTGATTGAATGCTACAGAGTGGAAGAGCATGTTTAGTGATCTGCAGCTCACTGTGGAATAATTCTGACAGTTCAGATGAACCAGACACGTGGAAGTTTATCCTTGAGAAAATGGCCAGCACATTAGACTGGATCAAAGCCATAGTAAAGGGTATTCATTCTGGGAAGGGAGTCTGTCTGGCTCTACTGTAAATGCTAAATGGAATTATCACAGATAAAGCACCTCACATGCTTTATATTAATCCAGGTAGGAAGAGCTTTCTAAATTTAATTTTGTAATGGTCATAAAGAAAAGGAAAAAGAAAATTTCAGCAGAAATTTGATTAATACAAGATGTTAACTCGCAGGAATAAAATCTGTTGTTATCCTGTCCTAGTCTTTCTCAGAGGGGATCTTCCTCCTGGTTCTGGGAACATGTCCTTTGCTGCCAGAACCTTGCTTATTTTGAGTGATTAGCATTATATGAGATGAGCCCTTGGGAAGGTGGCCAACATTTGTCCAAGCCTCTGCTAAAATGCAGCTTCTCCTGAGTTGGAAGAACGCTGTCTGGTTTATTTGGAGGTAAGTCTTGGTAGTTTAAATGAATAGTTGTCACATACTATGTGTTCGAAGACATTGTTTTAATAAAGATATTCTACTTAACATGAGTGGAATACTGATTGTGCCTTCACACAGAAATCCCAGACAGCCAAGGACTGGCCCTCAGTCTGAACTGCTCCTAATAGTAGACCCAACACCATCTCTCCCATTGTCTCTTATCTGCACAGCAATCCAGAGCAAGATCTAAGTCTTAGAAAGTCCATCAGGGCTTACATGGATCACATGAATAATTTCTTTGAGGAATCATTTTTGTCTAAGTAATCCAGTCACTATTACTGACATAAAGGCTAACTAAAGGAATTTAGACATCTTGGCACACACAGTGGCATAGATAATACTTTTGTTTAAAAATCCTCTCTTCTATTGTGTGTCCCTGGATAGGACTCCTATATTAATCACCTACCCAAGGCTCAGGGTCCACTGTGGAAGAGAGGGCAGAAAGATTACAAAAGCCAGGATTGGTTCATGAACAAGGGAAGCAGAAGCTTTCCGGCCACCGGAAGCTTGCACATGTGAACTTGTGGTAGTGGTGGCACTGAGCACAGGAGCCAAGCCAACTCAGCCAGACAAGGGCCCACCTGCAGTGAGGGAAATGAAAGGGTGGCCAGCACTTGTCTGGGAACTGTTGGAGACTGATTACTACCGGATGAGGGAGAGTAGACCTTACTTATCTCTAGATAGGCTGACTAGTCTCCAGTGGATGAATCTGCATCAAAGGATATCCGGGTACAGAATACATAATGTCTGGTGGGGGGGTGGAGAAGAAAGGGTATACATTTGATTAAGAACTATTGTATGAAATGTACAAAAGCTCAATACAAGTCTTTTTAAAGCCACTCCGTGTTACATCAAAACATGGTATGAATCCCACCTCTGAAGACCTGATTTCCAGATGTTTGTCCACTGTCCACTTTCTTTTCAGTGGCGCTGCCTCAATGCGGGGAAGTACTATTCATTTTCATTTCTGTTTGCATATATAAGTAAATGAGAGGTAAAATCCATTATCTGGATTCTATTTATGGTTTGATTAGATCTCACATAGTTTATTTACCATTTTGTACCTCTGCCTGTTCCAAGACATTTTAACCTGAACTTGAGTCAGCCGGCAATACTCTTTATTTTATGGGTTGAATTTTATCCTCTTTTCTAAAATAGTAAAAATGTTCCTAAAATATTTCCCCCACTAATTAGAAAAAAAAAATCAAAAATGCCAGTATCCTCATCTAAACTTCATGTAGCAGAATGCTATTAAAAATAAAAAGGGTAGGGGCTGGAGAGATGGCCTAGAGGTTAAGAGCACCGACTGCTCTTACAGAGGACCCCGACTGTTCTTACAGAGGACCCGGGTTTGATCCCCAGCACCCACATGGCAGCCAAGAACCTTCTGAAACTCCAATTCCAGGAGAACTCCAGTTCCAGGAGAACTCCAGTTCCAGGAGAACTCCAGTTCCAGGGGAACCCGACACCCTCTTCTGACCTCCTAGGCATTGCACGACATGGGTGCACAAACCTATATGCAGACAGTACACTCATACACATAAAATAAATAAAATGTAAAAAAAAACTCTTAAAATAAAAGGATAACATTTAAAAAAATAAAAATAAAAAAATAAAAAGGGTGGAAGCAATAGAAGCAGAGGATTTCAGGGCTGTATCACCATCAGGGGCAGGAGAAGCCTCTCCACAGAGAAACCATCTTCACGTCCCCCATTGTTGGAATCTTCTCTGCTTTCCCAATTCCATCTTTATTTTATAATGAATGACTTAATTGGCCTTTAACTAAAACTATTTAGGGGAAAGTTAGTAAGAAATATTATAAGATAAAAACTCAGGAGATTTTTCCCCACTGGTCCTAAGTATATTTCTACTTTGGTTTTGAATTGTTTCCCAGTGACTACCTTTCTAGCACGTCCTCTAAACAGCCCACCCCAATACCAGCCAGCATGACTGTGACTTGTGCCCACACCTTCAGAACCAGAGAACAGGAATACCTGGCTTAAGCATGCACTATGTTGGAGGGGTTTAAGTGGAGAATACCACAGAAAACAAAAGAGATCATGCTCACCACATCTGTGAACATCATGAGCTAGTCATTCCCAGAGAAAATTTCCTCATTGTATAGTAAGACAGGTAAAGGTCATAACTGTAATGTAAGTCATGCTTTCTTGATATCTGGTCTGCAATTAAATGTGAATTCTAGGAGAACAAAGATTTTGTGGGGAAACTCTATATCCATGTGCCTAAGTGTAACCATGTCATGCACCGCCCATGGAAGTCAGAAGAGGGCATTAGATACCCTGGAACTGGAGTTATGGACAGTTGTGAGCTGCCACGTGGGCACTGAGAATGGAACCCAGGTCCTCTGCAAGAGCAGCCAGTCCTCTTTTTTTTTTTAATTTTAAAAAATTTTTTTTATTTATTTCTGTATGTGTATGAATGTACTGTCTGCATGCAAGTTTGTGCACCCGTGTCGTGCAATGCCGCAGAGGTCAGAAGAGGGTGTCGGATTTCCCTGGAACTGGAGTTCTCCTGGAATTGGAGTTTCAGACGGTTTTCAGCCGCCAGGTGGGTGCTGGGGATCGAACCTGGGTCCTCTGTAAGAGCGGTCAGCGCTCTTAACCGCTAGGCCATCTCTCCAACCCCACAGCCAGTCCTCTTAACTGCTGAGCCATCTCTTCAGCCCCAGACTTCAACATTTTTTTGAAAATAGAAAATTAAAATTTCAGGGATCATTTCTATAGTTCCCCAAGAGAAAACTATAGCAGAAAAGTGCAGCAGAGAGTTAAGGATTTCATTTGGAACATTATATTTATTTAGATTACTGTTTAGCAAAAATTAGTGGATTATTTATAATTTATTTACTTTTCAATGTATATTTTTATTGGATTCTTGTGCAGTTCATACAATAGATCTTAAACATATTTAGACCCTTCCTCTATCTGCACCCCTTCTCTGCCATATATAATTTACTTCTTGCAGTACCTAGTGTAGAAGCCAGGGTTTCACACATACTAGGCAGGTGCACTCTGCTCTACCAGAGATCCATCCCCAGCCCCTATTCCCAGCCTTTCTTGTAGCTGTCTTGCTATGCAACCCAGCCTACCCTTGAATTTGGGATTGCCTCTGGCAACTTCCTGTGTGCTGGGATTATAGGTATGAACTACCATGCCTAGGAGGATTAGTTTGTTAACAAAAAAGACTAACTGGTGTCTGAAGTGCTCATAATGTTAACTACCAATATTAATATTGGGTCTGGGGTTGACAATGTTCTCAATCATCTCATCTCCCAGGGGAGTCTGAAGTGCTGGTTCCCTATTTACGGAAGAAGAAAAGGAAACAGTAGATTGCAGAGGTGTTGCTCCATCCTTGGGAGGGCTGTTCCTGCAGCTGGGCGATCTGAGGTTGATCTGCTGTGACTCTCAGACAGTCTCAGAGGAATGCATTTACTGAATTTATGATGAAAAACAGCAGAGAGATGAGGCAAGATTTCGAAGACTCAGGCCCTCTCTGACAAGGGTCTGACCTTCCTGATTTCTAGCAGTTGCCTGAGTTATTCCAGCAGATCCATATTCATGTTCATGAATAATTCTGACCCCACCAGCAAATGGAGGAACATTTTGTTTCCTTGCCAGGACATGGCATGATATTGACGTCACTGTGAAAAGGGAAATGAATTCTTTGACTAGGTTTGAGGAACAAGCCTGCCGGACTACCAAGAACTCTTGAATTCGACTTGTCATCAGTGGCCTGGCCCTGGGGTAATGACTTGTCATCAGTGGCCTGGCCTTGGGGTGACAACTTGTCATCAGTGGCCTGGCCCTTGGGTGATGAAGCAAATCTATGGCAAATGTAATGGAAAGTTTAAAACTTTTGAAAAATTTATAAAGAACTTTCTTTTTGTTGTGATTTATCTTTACATGTAAAGACACAAACAGATATACACCTCAGGTAATTTTTGAGCAGAATTTTTAAATTGTCATGGGTTAATTTAGTTTTAGTTACTCATCTGCTCATTGAGTTTGATTTACTCCTGGAAACAATGACGGTTTCCAATTATTTATCACTAATTGTGATAGCACCTTAACTTGTACCAACTTAATTCTTCGTAAGGCAGGTTCTTTAGTATATCATGAAGTAGGCATGAATGACCTCTTTTTAGAGGAGACATTGGCCAGATCTGACGATGACCGGGTTTAGAAATGAGCCTTTAGCCCAGTGATATCTGACTTGAGAGTGTTCCTTAGGCACAACCCTATAACATTTTTGTTGTTCTGTAACTACTAAATTTGAAATTGAGAATATGAATGAGAAGATCAAGAAATCTTCACTGGAAGCATGCCACTAGAGTACATGTTGAAATTTGAAAATACTAAAAAGAAAGCTGGGGATACAGCTCAGTTGATAGAGTGCTTGCCAAGTATGCACGGAGCTTTAGGTTTTATCTTTGATCTCTAGCACTGCATTATACAAATAACAAAAATAGGCATGCATAATGGTGCCGACCTGTGGGGCCTGGGTTAGTTCAAGGTCATCTAAGATACATAATGAATGTGAGACTATATAAAATCCTATCTCAAAAAGAAATATTTATTTTTATTTTATTTTAAGTTTTATTTTATTGTATGTGCATGGGTGTTATGTTTGCATGTGTGTAAGCTCACCTGTGTTGTGCAGTGTCTGTGGAGAATAGAAGAGGGCATCCAACCTCCTGGAGCTGGAGTTATGGATGGCTGTTAGCCCTCAACTGCTGACCCATCTCTCCAGCCCTGGAAGATTTTTTTTTAAGGAACTAACATTCTAGCCTTTTGTTAACCTTTAAGGTTAGAGTCATGACTTCTTAGACTTTCTAGGACACAGCATCCTGGCAGAACAGTTGGCACATCTCTCAAATGACAGTGCTTACTTATGTCATCATATGCTGAACAAGCTTTCTAAATCATCACAAGAAATGCTGTCTCATGACAGGGCCACTAGCGTGCGAGATAAGAGGATGTTGTTCTCTGTGTCCCGCTGTCTTCTTTAGCAACTCCCTGGAGAATTACAAATATTGATGCTTCCAATAAGTAAAATGCATGACAGGGCTTATTGCTATGCTGGACTCATTAGAAGCTGACTTAATATTTGATTTGATTGTAAGACTTTAAAATAAGCAACCAAGAGCAATTCTCTTAATAAAGGATACTGGTAATAATTATAGTCCTTATTGGATGTCTACAGCTTATACCACATATACTTATTGTGTCAGTTCATACAGCAAGGAAGTTGTCAACATTTCAAATTTTCACACAAGAAATCAGAGATTCCATAGTTATATAGCCACCAAAATGTGATGCCGCTAGTAAGTTTGGCTCTCTCAGGGTGGAAAGCCCGAGCTGTCTGACCATCCAGTGTGTGCTCGTGTCCCGTTCTCTGTGGAAGTGAATTAGCGCTGCACAAAGGCAGGCTACATCCTCAGTTGTTTCTCTAAGCGTGCTTAATTTCTCTCTTACATGATTCCACGATGAACCTGCTTTCCTCTCCCCTCTTTAAACTTGATTTCCCTGCTTCTTTTCCATGAATGAAGAGTGAGGTTTCCACACTCAACAACGCAGTCACCGATGAGTATATTTCCTCAGGTTGCCTGTGTAAGATGCTAATTTCTATATGTATACTTTGATATTTTCATGTAACTACAGGAAACAGGTACTTTTTGCTCTGTTTATTATACCTGTAATGGTGGTAGGTGATTTGTTGGGGTTTTATTTTATTTGTTGTCTTTTTCTGCTAATAGTTTCTCATTCAATTTATTTATTTATTATTTTTTATGTGTATGAGTGTACTGTCTGCATGTAGGTTGGTTCACCTGTGTCATGCAATGCTGCAGAGGTCAGAAGAGGTTGTTGGATTCCCCTGGAATTGGAGTTAAAGACGGTTCTTAGCCACCATGTGGCTGCTGGGAATCGAACCTGGGTCCTCTGCAAGAGCAGTCTGCACTCTTAACCTCAGAGCCATCTCTCCAGCCCCTCTCATTCCATTCTTAATGCAGCCCTGTGAAATGGTAATTGATAACCCCATTTTATAAATGAAGACATTTCAGGAAGAGGGATTAAAAATTTTGTCACAGAGAATAGCATATGTAGGACTTTTACTCAAACACCTAACTCCAAAGCCTATGGGACTTTCATTCCAAGTTGTTGCACCCTGCCCAAATACCTGAGTTGGGGGGTCTTTTCTTTTCAATTTGTGAGACAAATTCTTGCCATGTTGGTCCAGGGGAGCCTCCTGAGCTCCAGTGACCCTTTCTAGCAGCTGGGACTACAGATGGATTTCACTGTATCCAGACTTACCCTTCCCCAAGATTACTCTCTTTCTCTCTCAAGGATAGTTATTTCATCTTGTCATAAGGCCATTATCAAGTGGTAACAAGAGAAGGAAGAAAACACATACTGCCTCAGAAAATTGATGCTGGAGATCATTGAAGTAGGTTATTTTTTTTAGGTACTCTTGGATTCTAAAGAGAAGAATGCTCAGTATCTCAGTGTCACTCAGTGTATTTAGTTCCAAGGTAGAAAATGTGAGTAAAGACAGGTTTGGCAGATTCAGTGGTTTCCAAAGACAAACACAAGGTATCAATGATAGGATCAATGATAGGATCAGAGAAACTTGAAATGGGAAGCTAGAGGTTGTTGAGCCTCCACGGTGCACTTCTGGTGTTGTCAAGCCTCCACGGTGCACTTTTGGTGTTGTCGAGTCTCCACGGTGCACTTCTGGTGTTGTCGAGTCTCCACGGTGCACTTCTGGTGTTGTGTCTCTTTGCAATGGCTGCTGCCTCAAATTAGTTATTTGAAGAATGGTGATCATGTATCCTTCAGCAGCACAGTGCCTTCTGATATGACTTTGTCTGAAAACACATTTCAGAAATGTGAATGATTTATAAAAATTCTCCGAATTATATTTAGTTGTTTTTTTTAACAACTGCTAAAAATTCAAGGCAATGACAACGATTGTTTTTAAAATATACCTCAGCCTATGCTAGGCATTGTAACATTTAAAAAGCCTTTTTGTTTATTTATTGTTCTTAGGGATGGTCAAATTGTCCTGGGTCAAGAGGTAAAATGTGAGCATGACACTCTAGTACTCAACAGAATCTAGATGACTTCATACACAGTTCAGGTCAGCACCAAGTGCTTATTGCCTTTAATCCTAGCACTTGGGAGGCAGAGGCAGGCGGATCTTTGTGAGTTCAAGGCCAGCCTGGTCTACAGAGTGAGTTCCAGGACAGCTGGGACTACAGGGAGACCCTGTCTTGAAAAGACAAAATAAATAATAAATAAATAAATAAATACCACTAGAGCTTTGGTCACACCTGGCTGTCCCTCAGAATGGCATGTTTTAGTTCTGTGCTAGCTCATGTATTTGAAAGACAATATGATTTTGAACCAACGCCTGGCCTGAAACTTGAATTTAAATTCTAAAACACACAAAATTTAATTTTTCCTATATAAGGAAAAGCACAAGAGCATACTTTAAGAAACACCTTTTTGTGGTTGATTTGATTGAAGAACTTTAAAGACTGTGACATTTTCTTAGACAGTTCCTCCAAATAAGGCCAATATTTTTAAGGTTCCAGGTGTAGTTCATCACTAGGACAACTGGAGTAAGATCATTGAAGATTAAGGCTGACCAACTTTAGTGGATGAAGGCTCTGACACTGGGAACTGGGGGATTGTCTCAAAGTGGACGAGCAGATGAGCAGCCAAGCAAGCGTTCAGGACCCAGTTCTCTGATGTAGCTAGTTTAGACTACCTGGGAGCATGTTAAGGCAGAGAAACTGAGTGAAGTCATTTAGAGTGTTTCATTACCAGTCTTTACATTGCAGAACAGACTTCATGATCTGCGATTTTTCTGGTCCACTAAGCATGCATAACATACCTTAATAGTTAATACATTTCTAAATGCCTCATTGTGAAAAAATGACCTGAATCCCCCAGGAAAAGAGAAAAAAATATCAAATAATAAGTTTAAGGCAGTCTGTAGATGAGATGCCAAATCCATAACTTAGTACAAGGTAAAAATTCTCCACAGGGTGGCTGACATACAGCTCATTCTCTAATAATGTCTGTGTTAGGTGTAGAGACTTGGTCTCATTTTGTAAGTAGAAATTTGTTGTCACACAAATATTTCTGAATCCTTGAATGATGTTTGCATTCCAGGATTGAAATATGCCAAAAGAACATTTTCCTGAGTGAAAAATGAACAGTACAGCCAGGCGTGGTGGCACATGCTTTTAATCCCAGCACTTAGGAGGCAGAGGAAGGTAGATCTCTATGAGTTCAAGGCCAGCCTGGTCTACAAAGCAAGTTCCAAGTCAGCTGGGGCTTACAGGGAGACCCTGTTTCAAAAAGACAAAAAACGAACAGTATAGTTTGCAATTTAGGATACTATACCTCTGATCACAGACATGACACTGAGTGGTCAGTGGCTGGTTTCATATGTATAATTAGATTATATGCACTAGAGTGAACTCTTCTGTTAGCTTCCATGAGAGAAAAACTTTCAACATTAATGATTATTTATTAGTTGTCTTAATGTTCCAGAATCCAAATACCATAGAACTTTAAACAAAGAGGTTTAGATAAACATTTCTTTTATAATACTAAATGCATGTATCATAATTTATTCACTGTCCAGTCATTGCATATGGTGCTGTTCTTTTATTAGGATGCTATTATTTCCTTCATCAAGGCTCATGCTGTTGTATCAGAAATGCATTATGGGTGGATAAGAGAGCCTTTGTTCTTAGGGTTGAGAGTGCCTTGCAGTAGTATATTGTTTACATCAAGATTTATGTTAAGATGGCAGGCTCCAGAATTAGATATCAGAATTTAAGTTCTGCCTCTTACTTCTTGTAGGACAGTTGGCAGTCTGCAGAACCTCTCTGCTTTAGTGTCCTCATCTGCAAGAGAGAAGAATCACAGTACCGACTTTGGAGACAATGATCAAATAAATACATGGAGAACACTAGGGATAGTTTGGACACAGAAAAGTACATTGTGAAATATCTTGTTATACCTGTCCCCAGTTCTCACGAGTAGTCAAGTAAAGAAAAACCTCTCCAGATCCAATGAGATTCTTGAGAATAGAACATTTTTGCCATAGATTTAAATCCACGTAATAACTGCCAATGAATTACACAGAGTGTGTAATGTCTGGTACTGACAACTCATTTTGGACTTTGGAAAAATCACTTTTTTTTTCATAAAAAAGTGATTTCAGTCTGACTCATGTGATGTAAGGTCATTTTAGGAGGGCTAGTTTTAGAAGTCAACTGAATACGTAATATCTGTGGTGTGCCTTTAGGAGAACTGGGAACACCCCATGACAAAAGTAATTTCCACCCCCTGACTGATGCCTGCAATTCTTGTTCCCTGTTGAAACACACATTTTACATTAATAGAGAATAGCGATGTTCTGATATCTAATAGCAAAAAGAATTTTAACCATTTAATAAAGCAAATATAGGTCTCCCTGAGTCAAGCAAGACTCCTCCGTCAGCACCAGTTACACCTCACCTGCCTGGAAATACTGTGCAGCAGTGGCAGCCATATGCCTGTATATCCCAAATCTAATTGGCTATTAGCTCTCTCCTTGGAGGAATAACCCATGGCTGATGCCACAAGCTTACATCCTCTAGTGGTTAGGAGATGTTATAAGCCACAGTAAGACCCTGGCATATTTTACAGAAAAAAACGTAATTCATGGATTAACATACCATCCAAACATCTGTGTCTATACCAAAGTAACATACCATAACAATTAGTACTGTTTAAAGACCTATATATCTAATTGCTTGTGCTTCATTAGTAGGATCGAAAGTTTCTGGACAAACTGTCAGCCCATGAAAGGAAACAGCCAGAACTGACCAATTTCCAAAACGTCAGCTCCAGAGAAAGTAGACTTGCTTCTTGTCCACCTGTGCCCCTTTTCTAAGCCTAGGGAATAATCTGCGGAAGAGGAGGCAGGCGTGGTAGGATGTAAGGGCTGTGATTAGGGTGAATGTTGAAACTACAGCAATATAGACTGGACTCTTATTTGATCAACTTGATTGTATATACAAGCCCCCCACCCCCAACTGGATGGTGGGAGCCTTGGGCTGTGTGGGTTTGGGCACAACTGCTTGCAAATTGGTTTTACATGAAGGATGCTTGTACTCATAAATTATTACTTATTGTTAAAAAATGAAAAAATAAAGAAGTAATAGAAAAAAAGTTATTTATATGATAAATGACAACTCCAAAATTTTGATAAAGGGGAAAAAAAGAGAAAACGTGGGTTTCAAGCTCTGGAGAAATAGCATAGAATCTCAGTGGGTAGAAATCAACACCAGGCCTTCCCACCAGTGCTCTGCTTGAATATTCCCAAGGTCACATTTGAGATGGAGTGTGTGAGTCTTACTGTTTTTGAACTGTGCTAAACCATGTACTAGATCAATTGAAAAAGACAGAATGCTGAAGTGACACAGGTATGTCTTCACAGAACACAAATACAACATGACTACAACAAATTGCTCATCCCCGTAGAGGCTGGGGAGTGAGGACCTAGTGGGAGACTACCATGGTCGGCCATTTTTTCTTGCCCTTACAATGAATTACTTCCAGTAGCACAAGAGAGAGCTGCTGGTTATAGAAGCTTGGTGACTCATACAGTGGGAAATTCTTTCCAGATCACTTGTTTTTTATTTCATAGCCCTGAAGCAGGTGTTCCAGGGAGATGTCCATCCCGATTATGTAGCTTCTTGTACATGTTGATATAATGCCCTGTAACTAACTCCAAGTATCGGACTATCACCTGGTGCTCAAGTATACCGGAATATGTGCCCAACGGATGCAGTTTTCATATTTCATACCTCCATTCATCACTACCAATTGCCCGTACATTGTATTAGAGATTGTGATTCATGATCTATGAGGAAGTGGGAGTGGCCTATGCTTTCTCCCTTACAGACTAATGACAACTTGTTGACAGCTAATATAATTTAGATGAATAACTGCCAGGAGATGTAAAGGATTAGGGAAAAATTAAGTCTAAGTAGGAGCTGTACAGCAAGCACCATGACCTTATAGGCAACTTGGCTTTGTTACTCTGTCAGGTTTACACCAAACAAATGGCTTTTCCATTTGAATGAGACCTAATATTTATAGGCTTGCTATTTTCTGATCTTTGTAGCATAAAGACTGAACATGTTTTCAGTCATTCTGGAAATAAAGACACACTGAAGTACAGAATAAACATCTCTCTTCTGCTTTACATTCCTTACTATGGCCATCAGTCAGAGTTTTGTATCAAAACGATATTATGAGTACTTTTGCTCTTGTAATGAGGGAAACATGGTAATTTCAGGGTGCACAAATATGCTCTACATGCTTAATATAAATTTTATGTTTAAAGTAATATTGATACCACAACTAATTTCAAATTCAGTGCTTCCATATTTTTATTAAGAATTTAAGATATTTTTGTTTTATGCTCTGAGACGGTCTCATATAACGAGGCCAGCCTTGAACACATTATGTAGTTGAGAATGACCTTGAACTCCTAATCCTCTGGGCAGTCCTATATCACGTGCCCAGCTTTATCAAGACATTTTAGTGGAAAGCCTTAGCAAATTTCAACAAAAAATAATTTGTTACTATCACCATGCCTAACATTTAATGGCCATTCAGTAAATACTAACTCAATGCATGAATGAAAGGGTAATTAAAAACAAATTAATATCAGAATCCCCCCTCAGGATACAAAGCACTGGAACCTTTCCATGACTGTACTCTAGAGAAGTAATGACTTTCTTTTATATTCTTGTGTTTTGGTAAACTAACATTGTGTGATCAAGTCACCATAGCTTCAAAGACACAATTTTGTCACTTTACATAGGACCGATTCATTTTGACATTCTGTAATTTTGGTCAACTTGCAGTACAGAATATTTGAGTGTGTGTCTAGGTCTCCCAGTTCGTAGGTCTCTGAGTTCCAACTGGGATGGAATAATGCAGTGAGAATATGTTTTGGATGACACCCAGGACTGGGTACTTTCTGCTATAGTGATAGACTAGTGCTCCTGAGATTTCCTGTAGTGGTTATTGAAGTGCTGCACGTATGTTAGGGAGAGCTACCTGGGCTATTCTAGGTAAATCTTCTCCTCTATTTCAACAGGGGAAGGAAAATATTTTTCCTTTATCTCCATACTTGGTGTGGTTTACAGATAAACTTAAGGTTAAATGTATCTGTGATATTGGATATGTTTGTATTATGTTGAATGAATTCCTATAAATAAACCAACTCTTAATTGATGATCATCTAAGAGGTAAGTCTCTCTCAGTGTCACCTTTTAGTTCAGTCCCTGAACTTGTCTTCAAGTTTTAACTCATTTGTGCCTTGGTGATTATAGTGTTAATCAAGGAAGAAATCAATTAGAATTGGTTAGCTCCACAAAGACTAGGCAACAATTCCAGAAATTAGGGTAAGTCAGTACTGAAGTGATTACTGCAAAGTCCTCATGGGACTAGTTTCAACCTTTTTGGTACTGGAAAGAAAATTTAACATCAAATTTTATCTGGACCAAGATTACCTAAAGCAATAGAAATTTCTTTTATGGAGTTCTTCAGAAACATGAGGTTAGGGACAATGAGATTGTTTAATGGGTAACGGTTTGCTGCCCAGGCCTGGCATGTGAGTTCAGTCCACAGGACCCACAAAAAGTGAGACAATCAGCTATAGCAGATTGTCCTTGGCCTCGCATATACATGCTGTGGCATGTGTACCTCCCCCACCCCATAATAATAAAACTTAAAACCATGGGGCCAGCGTGAATTATTTACAACTATTATAAAATTATTAAGACATTTTAAAAGAAATTAATAATACATAAATTATCAGCACATTTAAAAGTCACCTGTTAGGTCAGTGTATAAAGAAGCCAAAAACACTGTAGGAAGGCAAACCTTTGCTTCCTGGACTCACATTTATGAGAAGTTGACTGAATAGCTGTTTATCTAAGTTGGTAGATTGGAAAGCAGATGTAGTCAGTATAATAGTGGATAGAACAGAATTCTTCCCATAAAAATCCTATATTAGGTCATGTTCAAAAGAGTTTTCGGTCTATGACATTGCATTTTGCTCAATATTTGGTTCTGCATTTCTTGTATCCTACAATGATACCAAACAGAAATAATATTCATATGTTTTTTTTTTTACCAGAATGTTCCTCTCCTCCTCTCTTCTCCTCTTTCCTTCCTCATGCTCTCTCATCCTCCTACCCCATGTCTTGTCTTTCTTGGTGTTTCCTGAGAGAAGTTAGTGAGACCCCCTTTATGTGATTAGCAATTACTCTCTGGCAAACTATGCCTTAATATCCCTTTTCTTGAGACATCTATGATGGGAACTTTATTGAAGAAAAGGGGATTTAAAGGGAGATTTCCTAAATCCTTGGGGAATTCCACACGTGGTCAAGGGGTTCATACTCATGACTCCTGGGGTATGACAGCAAATGATATTGCACAGGACGTTGCACTGATTCATTCCTTGGGAATCTGAGATTGGAATGAAGCCCTCAGAAGCAACAGATGGTTCCTGGGCTCAAGACTGGGGAGAATTCCTTTAGTCAGAGATTTAAAAAGGTTAATTAATTAATTTTTTGCAGTACTAGGGTAAGAACTCAAGGTCTCAGGCATTCTCTAGGCCAGCACTTGCCCTCAGAGTCCTACCTCAGCCCTTGGAAGAGTTTTTCATGTGCTTATTATGTGTGAGGATCAGACTGTGTTACAGAAATCACTATTGAGAAGGAAGCAAGAATCACTAAAAATACAGCACGCTGGGCTAAAGCAGAAGACCCAAAATTCTGTCCCCAGACAAGTATCATCAGAGCTTGCCAGAAGAGCAGGTTCTCCAATCTTCAACCTCTTGTAATAAGCTGTGGGAGCAGAACCCAGAGACTGGCCAATCTTATAGGAGTGAGATGATATCTTAAAGTGGCCTTAATTTGCATTTCCGTAATTATTAGTGACGTTGAACAGTTTTTAAGATGTTTCTCAGCCATCTCTAATTCCTCCTCTGTGAAGTATCTATTCAGTTCTTCGCTCCATCTTTTGAGTGATTCATTTGTTTTCTTTCTTTCTTTGTTTTTTGAGTAGTTTATATATTCTGGAAACCAATGCTTTGTCAGATGTATCTGCAGTGAAGGTTTCCTCCCACTCTGTGGGTTTTCTCTTCACTTCCTTGATTGTTTCTTTTGATGTACAGAAGCTTTTGAGTTTGATTAGGTCCCACTTGTTAATTGTTGTTCTTATTTCTCGTGCAGCTGCTGTCTGATTTAGGAAGTGTTTTCCTACGCCTATGTCTTGTAGTCTGCTGCCAAGTTTTTCTTCTATCGCCTCCAGAGTTTTGGGTTTCACGCTGAAGTCTGATCTATCTGGAATTGATTTCTGTACAGGGCGAGAGGTAGGGGTTTAATTTTCATTCTTCTACAAGTGGTAATTCAGTTTTGCCAACACCACTTGCTGAAGATGCTGTCTTTCCTCCATTGCGTCTTCATGGCCCCCTTGTCAAATATGAGGTGGCTGAAATTGTATGAGCTCAGGTTTGGATCTTCAGTTTTATTCCATTGGTCAACTGGTCTGTTTTTGTGCCAGTACCAAGCTGTTTTTATGACTATAGCCCTGTAGTATAGTTTGATGTCTGGTAGAGCGATCCCCCCTGTATTGCTCTTTTCACTCAGGGTTACTTTGACTATTCAGGTTCTTTTGTTTTTCCAAATGAAATTAAGGATTTTTTTCCCAAGCCTGTGAAGAAACTCTTGGGGATTTTGATTAGGATTGCATTAAATCTGTACAAGAGTGACCTCTGGGGGCTCTGCACTCATGTGTTCACTACCCCTCCCATGCATAAACACATGATTAAAAAGAAAAAAAATTAATAAAAGAACAGATGAAAACGGGCATGGTGGTGAAGGCCTTTAATCCCAGCACTTGGAAGGCAGAGGCAGGGAGATCTCTGTGAATTCAAAGCCAGCCTGGTTTACACAGTGAGTTGCAGGCCAATTAAGGCTTCAGGGAGACCCTGGTCCAAAAAGACCAAAGAGGGATGGGGAGATGTGTGTACAAGGTGCAAGGAAGTTCTTCAGTTTGACTGGACAGACTCTCCTCTGACAAAGCTGTGCCCATGTCCCACTCCCAGATCCTGCCACACGCCAGGCTCCGTAGCACTGACTCAGCATGTGATGGTCCAGTTATAAAGAGGCATTACCAACTTGAGTGTGTGGGACATAGTGGTGCTGAAGATATATTCTTTGGTTTCATATACTGAAAACAATTCATATTTCATTCTAAATTCCAAGTCTTATGAAGGGAGCTTATTTTTTCTGAACTTATTTCCCTGCCATAGTATAAAATACATGGTTCTAAAAACTTACAAAACAAAACATTGTAAGAAATCTATGGAGCAATAAGAAACGTTTGCCAAATATCTAAGAGGGAGAGCTCCTCGTATTCATGGGAGGGAGCAGTGGCCAGAATTTTAAGAATAATGATGACAACAATGACTAGTATAATTTATCACCTTATAAAGAACTTTACAACCATTATGTAGTCATTGTAACAATCCTATCTGCGGCTTTGTATAAATTTCCACTTGCAAATGGGAGAAACTGAGGCTCAGACAATAAACGATTCTCCAAGTGTCAGTTTCAATTTGACCCAAATATAATTTTTTTCTAAAGTTGGTGCTAAGCATTCTGGAGACAGATATTGATGGCTGCACAATAATATCAGATAATTAATATCACTAAAGAATACATTTAGAATAAGATTTTGTGTATGTATATATGTGTGTAAGTATAGGCACAGTATATATGCAAACACATGTGGGTGTGGAGGTGGGGTTGCTCTCCCTGTAGCCCCAGGTTGCCTGGAACTCACTGTATAGACCAGGCTGGCCTCAATTTCACAAAGGTCTGCCTGCTGCTGCCTCCTGAGTGTGGGGAGTAAAGGCTTGTGACACCATGTCCTGCCTGCTTTGTTTTTTGAGACAGGATCCCCCCTTTCCTCTAGAGATTGCCTATTAAGCTATGATAGCTGGCCAGCGAGCCCCGGGGATCCACGTCT
This sequence comes from Rhizomys pruinosus, assembly GCA_009823505.1. Taxonomy (NCBI): domain Eukaryota; kingdom Metazoa; phylum Chordata; class Mammalia; order Rodentia; family Spalacidae; genus Rhizomys; species Rhizomys pruinosus. The sequence continues at coordinate 9,075,727 of VZQC01004283.1, read as the reverse complement.
CCCCTCACACCTCACCTCCAGCACTAGCATTATACACGCTCCGCCACCGCTGGCTTTTTGTCCTGGGTTTGGGGATCAAACTCAGCACCTCATGCTTGTCCAGCAAGCACTTTACCCGCTGAGCATCTCCTCGGCTCCTATTCCCTCACCCCCTTTTTTGAGCTAGAATCTCATTTTGTATGCAGTTTGGCCTTGAACTCATGACCTTCCTACCTTGACTTCCTGACTGCTGGGCTTTACAAGTGTGTGACATCATATCTGACCTTCCAAAGATCTATTTTAATAGGCTCCCACATTAAGGCAGTACCTGTGCTAGGGAAGAAAAATAGAGGGGCCCTTCCAGGCCCCTAAACTAGCTGAAGGAACTTCCCCACTTAAAGATTTCCTTTCTTTCCATTTCCAACTCTTAAAAAATCTTCCATCCCTTTTTTTTTTAATGATTAAAGCCATTTTTAAAAATTTATTTCTGTATGTGTATGAATGTATTGTCTGCGTGCAGGTCTGTGCACCCGTGTCGTGCAATGCCGCGGAGGTCAGAAGAGGGCGTCGGATTCCCCTGGAACTGGAGTTCTCCTGCAATCGGAGTGTGGAAACCGCCGTGTGGGTGCTGGGGATCGAACCCCGGTCCTCTGTAAGAGTGGTCGGCGCTCTTAACCACTAGGCCATCTCTCCAGCCCCCTCCCTTTTTTTTTTTATCTCCACCTTCCACTTTACCTTACCCTGAACAAATAGGCACTCAGACCACAGCGCAACTTCCTCTGATCTGTCAGTGGTGTTGAGGCCTTGTGGCAATCCTCATGGTTTCTGTGAACTGAGAAGTAGAAGAGGTCTATTTAACCTCAGCACTGTGAACAGAAATGGAGGCCTACTTGTTTGTACCCAAGAGGCCTGGTTTTGAAGAGGCTTTAGAAATTCCAGTGAAGGTGGGTGTAGACAGAGACAGATTCAGCAAATGACAGACTCTAGAATTTGATGCAACAGCAGACCCCCCTCCCCCTCCCCAGGGAGCTGGTCCTGTTCCAGAGAAATGAGAGAAGCTGAGAATCAGAGGATACCATCCTGCCTAAAGTCCTGGCTGCAATTCCTGAAACCCTTCCTGTCCCACCGTTGGCCACCTTTTGACCACAAGGTGGGGCTTGTCAAATTGGATACTCAGAGTATCTGGAGAATTTGTCTTACCCTTTTTTGTCTAAAAATCATTCTACATTGCCACCTGGATATAATAAAGGATTTGTCTGGAGGCAAGATCTCAAATCTACCCAGGCTGGAATTTGTGCACAGCTAAGGAATTGCATCTTAAGTTCTTACCATGGGGGAAGGGTGTTTTTTTATTTGCTTGTTTTTTAATTAATTAATTATTTATTTATTTGTATGAATGTACTGTCTGCATGCAGGTTTGTGCACCCGTGTCGTGTAATGCCTCGGAGGTCAGAAGAGGGTGTCGGATTCCCCTGGAACTGCAGTTCTCCTGGAATTGGAGGTTCAGATGGTTCTCAGCCGCCATGTGGGTGCTGGGGATCGAACCTGGGTCCTCTGTAAGAGCAGTCGGTGCTCTTAACCGCTAGGCCATCTCTCCAGCCCCTGTTTTTGTTTTCTAAAAAAGAAAAAACCCAGAATTTCTTTATCTTTCACTTTATGAATGTAGGTAGTGATGAGTTATGTTGTTCAGTTCTGCCCACAGAGTCCTAAGACGGTCAAAGACTATGATATATTGAAGAAGAAAGTAAGGAAGAAGGAAGAATACAGAGGAGGAAGACATGTGGGGAGGAAGAGGCAGCAGAAGAAAAGAAGGAAGAGTAGAACTAAGAAAGAGGAAGAGGGGGAGCAGAAGAAAGATGAAGAAGAAATGTCAAAAGAAAATTACACCAAAGGGATGAATATAAAGACAAACTGGGAATTTTAAAATTAGCTGTCTATCTTTAATACACACTTTTAGAATGCACAAATATATTGAAATATATTCATGTATCAAAGATACAAGTATTTCACAGTACATTAGACTGTGTTCAGACTGGGATTAGAATTCAAGGTGAACAGTAAATTTTCCATGTTCTGGTGCAGTCACTGAGGATGTGAACTCATTTAATGACCTTGGCTTGGAGGGTTTTGTGAGGCCTCAGGCAGACATTGTAGACAACTCTCCCTATGGACAGACTGTTTACAAAGTACAGATGTTATTGGACAGATTAATTGTGAGGTTGCTGCACTCATCCAAGGAACAAAATTCAGATCATCAGATTTTCGAGATCCTCTTCGAGAGGATCCTCTTTCAGATCCATCATTTTCTAAGCTTAAACCATTTAGTCGGACTACAGTTTTAACTTTCAGGCCACTCTCCATGCTCAGCCTGGACTCCATTTTTTTTTCTAGAGGAGAAAGAGTCTAGGCTTTGAGATAAGAGAGAACTGGTTCATGATTTGATTTCAGATTTGGGCTTAGCTGCTGTGATGTTTATACTGAGTTGTTTCCTCCATTGTAAGGTGGGGATAACACCACCAAATATGTGTGTATAATATGAAGCAACTTATATAGAGAATCTACTAGAAGGCTGGATGGCAGCCTTTGTCATCCTCAAACATCCCCTCAATCTGTGAGCTAAAATAAACTCCTGCTTCATCAAATTGCTTTTGTCAGGTATTTTGTCACAATAAGAAATGTAACCAATACACTGTCCATTTCCCTTATTTCATCTCAGCCCACCCTTCTAAATTTCATGCTGTCTCTAACTGCTCTTACACAGAATCTGACCAGTAGTTGCCACCTCTGCTCTTACCACCCTGGGTTAGTGTGGATCATTTTATCCCCTCTCCTGATTTCTACAGTTCTCCTTAACTGGTCACCTTGCTTCTGACACCCAGCTCTTTCCCATAGCAACTAGTGTCAGATCAGCACTTCTCTCTGAAGATGCAATGGCTTCCAGAGTGAGCATCTGTATTCTGATGATCACGTGGCCTATAGGATGTCCCTGACCTCCCTTCCTTTGAATCCTCCCCCTGCACTCACATGGGCCTACTGATTGTTTCTCCAACATGCCAGGCATGCCCCAGCTCTAATTGCCCGCTTTCGCACTCTCTTCACCAGGACTGCCATCCTACAGAGTCAACAAGCCAGTTCTTAGAGGGACCCTCAGTTCAGTGCCAGCATCCAGAGGAGGCTCTGCCAGCTCTGCAGGGCTATTTCTGCTTACTCTCCCGCCAGCACACAGCACTGCCCATTCTTCCCAACCCTGGCTAACTACATTTTTTTTCACTTCTGCAATATTTATCACCTAAGATGTTATGCTACAGTGGATATTTCTGTTTGTGTTGTGTTATTCACCAACACTCCCAAGCTCCTGCTGGAGTATTTGTGATCTAGATGGCGCCTTTTGAGTGGACGGATGAGTGACGGGCACACTGGCCCCTTCATATATATTTTCAAGTGTTATCCACTAAGTCTAATGTTTTTGCTTTGGAGAAGCTTAAGATATTTTTGTTTTGTTTTGTTTTTTTTCTTTTTAAAAAATAGTGGCTGAATATGGTGGTGTGCCTTTAATCCCAGCACTCTGTGAGTTCAAAGCCAGCTTGGTGTATATAGCAAGTTCCAGGCCAGCTGGGGCTACAGGAAGTCCCTGTCTCAAAAAGACAAAAAAAAAAAAAAACAAACAAACAAAAAAACCCAACCCCAAAACAATAACACTCCGCAGTAAGTTCCAAACACATAACATTTCACAACAAGGGACCAAATAGTTCCAACATGTTGAAGAATCAGGAGGAAGTTCAGAAGAAGAAATGGTGTCTGAGGGACAAAGCAAAACAGAAGTCTTTTTTTCCTCTGGGTGTGTGTGGGGGGGCAGTGGCAATGTCTGATGATCAGTCTCATCCTCCATGGCCTCCAATTCTAGTTCCTGCTTCCTTAAGTCTATGCCCTTCTTTGAACAATGACTATTTTGTTAATGACGTTCAAGGACCAGGCACAGATCCTCTTAAAGCTTTGGCAGATCTGAGTACATGGCATATGCTGTCTCCTACCACACATGGTCAAGGTTTGAGAGGACAAGCTCTATCCGTTTCCTATGTACCAAGCCTCACAAGATAATATACAGAAGAGAACACAGAGGGGAATACATTTACCATATGCACTCGAGGCCTTGGAGGGAGGTGGGACCGGTCTTTCTATTAGATAGTGATGCTCCCATCCCCGTCCTGAAAAAAAGTATCATTTTCTTCCTTCTAAATCTTCTCAAGCAGGAGAGGTTGGGAGAAAGAGGAATTTACTTGAACAGTCTATGAGATTTATAGACACATGAAAGAGATTGTCTTGAACGTAACTATGCTTCTTACATAGTGAGTAAACTACTTTTTCAAAGTTGCTTAACTTAGTCTCTCTGAGTTTTTTTTTTATCATCTGAGAAAATCAATATCAAAATATAAGGTTGTTGTGAATAGCACCATGAAGGGAATAATATGTTCTACTCAGTAATAAGATCTTGACAGCTCCACTAATTTTAAAATGACAACTCTACACCCATTGCTAAAGTCTAAGTAGGTCAAACCCAGAAAACGATTGTGCCATTTACTTCCTGTTAACGCGGGTGCTCTAGCACCTGCTTCATATCTCTTTGAGTCTCTAGGAAGTATTTACATGGTCTTGTTTTTCCTGGGTGAATGAATATTATTTACTGTCCACCTCCTCTTCTCCCCTTCCATTTTGCTGTTATTTTTAACATTGCAGGGGACTCTGCAGTACTTTCCAAAGCTTTTCTCACTCGTAGGGAAAAGAAAGTGCCTGGAAAATTCATCCATGAGCTTTGGAGGAGACAAGAGCCTGTGGGCGGTGATTTCCTCCTTCCCAGTATAGGAATCACAAGGAGGGGTTCAGTTCAGTAAGTCATGTGGGAGGGTCAAGAATGATGACTAGCTGTGACAATAGCAAAGCATACCACATGGAAGAACTTACCATCTAAACAGCAGAGATGTCCAATCTTGAAATCAGATTAGGGATACCAAATTAAAGGGAGATAGATTAAAAGTTTTACATCCCAATTTTTGCCATGAATTTGGTAGATTAACTGGCCCTCATGTCTAAATTAATGTACAATATGAGTGGTTTTCTAACTTTACTTCCCTTTGTATTTTCAAATGATTATGTAGGCTTTTCTTGAATTACTTGTCTATTTGGGGGACATGGAGGGAATGATGAATCATTAGCATTAACAGTCCCGTCGACGACCAGCTTTTCCTAGTTCCCTGGCTGGCCATTGAGGAGGCTGTACCAGTCAAAAGTGTTGCTGACTTCTAATCTTTGTTGAAGAGATTTGGTTTTACTACCATGAGTGATAAGAAAAGGAAGGGCGTCTATGTTTCAACGTCATATAACCTGAATACTTGCTTCTTTCTCTTAATTTAGCTTCTTACTCACCTCTACTTCCTTTCTTGAGAACTCTAAAAGTATCTTTCTGGCATTTATATCCAGGTCATATCAGAAAAAGACCCAGGCATAGATTGCCATTTATCTCTCACTTAACATTCCTTTTCTTCATTTATTATTTTTATTTCATGAGTATGAGTGTACTACCTGCATGTATGTAAGTGCCCCTGTGTCATGCAATGACCATGGAGTCAGAAGAGCTGAGTCAGACCTCCCGTATGGAATGGTTGGCCACCACGTGGGTGCTGGGAACCCAACCTGTGTCCTCTGCAAGAACTGTCAGTGCTCTTAACCGCTGAACTGTCTCTCCAGCCCATCAACTAACATTTCTTAAATATGATCATCTCAGGATTAGCTTATTTCTATGTGTTACACTTCTACTTAACTCTTAATTGATTTTAGCATTTATAGGTTTACAAGGGAAGCTGGCAAAGTCACTGAAATTCATGCACAAATTTTTATCTTTGAGCTTACATGGATTTGATAATGAGTAGAGGACTCATTGGAGGAACTCTAGGGTCTGGGACCTGGACCAGCGCTCTGATAAAGCATGGACAACTGACTCAAAGGAAGGCTGACAAAGTTTATTCTGAATCTTTTTTTAAAAATATTTTTAAAATTTATTATTTATTATTATGTGTATGAGTGTACTGTCTGCATGTAGGTTGGTGCACCTGTGTCCTGCAATGCTACAGAGGTCAGAAGAAGGCATTGGATTCCCCTGGAACTGGAGTTAAAGATGGTTCTTAGCCGCCATGTGGGTTCTGGGAATTGAACCTGGGTCCTCTGCAAGAGCAGTCAGCACTCTTAACTACTGAGCCACCTCTCCAGCCCCTCTTCTGAATCTTAAGCTTATATATCTCTCACTGCTTGCAGAGGGTTATTACAGTACAATTGTCTGTGTGGCAGAGGCAAGGCTTCAGGAGATAAACAGAATTCAAGGTTCAGTAGACCTAGCTGTTAAAGTAAACAGGGAACATAGTGACATTGGGTTTCAGCAATAAAATGATTAATGATTCCTGTGTTTACATTCCAAGCACAAACATTCAAGAGTAGACCTTCCACCCATCTCTCCAGGCTTCCTCCAAGCCTTATAGCATTCAAGCACAAACATTCATCCAGCAAGAATGGCCATCATCCAGCACTCATAACATTCATTAAATTTTAGAATAATTAAATGTTTAAAACAAAAATAAGGACCACCCAAAACATACCAAAAGGAAACCTGTGTATTGAACTGAGCAGAGTCGAAGCCTATTAAACCCGCTGTAGCATAGCATTCACGTTCCATCACTGGGCACCATGGTCTTGTAGGTTCTGAGGAGATGGAGGCCATAGAACATGTTTCCAGGAGTGGATACTTGTTGCTGGTAGTCCACACACGCTACATGCTACTCTCTACCTTTGTCCTGATGGATGCTATTATATTACCTCTTACTGCAGCCCTAGGGGAAGCTGAAGAGATTGGATTGTTTCTTCGTCAAGGGAGGGAATTGCTGCCTGGCTGTAGTGGTCACCATTCTATCTACCTGCCACTGCCAACCAAGAGCATAAACTAAAGCTGTGCTGTCCATACTAATAAAATAAATAATCGTCTCCAAGGGAAGACGGCAAAAAGCATCTTGCTCAGAGAGGCTGTGAGAACAGGGAAATTTATACTTCCTTTCAAGAAATACTTACAGAGCACCTGTGATATGGACACTGTCTGCAAGCTATCACCCAGTATAAATCAGGTGACACAGTCTCTGACCTTCTGGAGTGTCTAGTCCTTTAGGTGAGATGCACACGACAACAGTCACCACATGCGTGGGGAGCTCATGACCTACATGGAGTCTGTGAATGTGAAATTTGTATTTGCTTCAAAGTTTTTCATCAATATTTCAAAGATCCCCAAGGCAAGAGTGGAGAGAGGAAATTTTTAAGGTGAAACTTATACTTTGAAATGAAAACTTGAACAAAAGAGTTAGATAAGTGACAGTTGTTAAAAACAATCTAGGAATTACAATCTAAGATGTTTTCACATATGAGCGTTTTTTAAATCTTTAACAGTTTCATCTGAACTCATCTTTTAAAAATCTTTTAAAAATTTTGCCAGACAATAAAAACAAAAGACAAAAATTTCACTGTAAAATTTAGTGCTTTTGATCTAGACATTTGACTTGTTTGTTATGGATCTTATTTGCTTCAAAGCACAATGAGGCACAAGCATCACTCCTGCCAAGTTTAACATAGCAAGCTTTCTTCTTTCAAGTAATCTCAATTTTTTGAAATAATCTTTTCTTTGAATGAATAAAATTCTTTTTTTTTTTTTTTTTTT
>VZQC01004283.1:9018265-9067976 GCA_009823505.1 Rhizomys pruinosus | reverse complement strand
AATTTTTTTTTTTTTTTTTTTTTTTTGGTCTTTTCAAGACAGGGAACTCACTGTATACCAGGCTGGACTTGAACTCACAAAGATCTGCCTGCCTCTGCCTCATGAGTGCTAGGATTAAAGATATCTTATTATATATACAGCCATAAATAATAACTAAGCGTGGTAAAAAAATATCTAACAAATAGGTATATGTGTACTTTGTTTAATAATTTGACAGAGAGAAGAAATTAGTATAAGTAAATGTTCATGCTCGGATTTTCCGTCCCATAGGAAAGACAGGACCTGAGATTTCCCAGGTCTGTAACAGATGTCTATTTACACAAACAGCCTTTCTTTCAAACCTGCCTTGCTAATTCTCATTCCACTAAATGAGAAGATATCACCAGACATGTTGCTCAATAGCAATGTATTTCACATCTGAAGTAACTTGGCAAGACTTTTACTTAAGTAGTTGGACACTTTTAGTGGTGTGGTAATAAAATTATTAACTAGATAGATTTGAATTTGGAGGTGGAGTTGACATGTCCTTGGAGCGCCGGCAAAGATCAAGTCATCATAGTCACAAAGCACACAGCAGAGTGCATGCTTTATATCTTTCCACTGAGTTTGATTGTCTGTAGTTTCAGGGATTGTGTTTATAACTTTAATCCTTAAGAACATTGTAAATGAAACTCATTGCTACATATTTATTATTCTATTTTAACCTGCAGGATTGCTAAGACTAATTTTTATTAAAGGAAGAAAAAGGTCCATTAGAAGATGTAAGTTGATGCATGCGCAATGACGCACGCCCATATGCTCTGTGGCTCCTTGGGGAAGATGGCGGCTGTTCCTTTGAAGGAGAGGAATTGAGAGAGGGCGAGAAGGGAAGGGGACTAGACAGGAGAGACACTTCGTGCCGCGAGGACGGATGCCGGCTGGCCGTTAGGAGCTCCGCCTGGCGTCCCGTGTGACCTAGATTGAAAACATCACGATGGCTACAGAAATTGGCTCTCCTCCACGATTTTTCCACATGCCGAGGTTCCAACACCAGGCCCCTCAACAGCTATTTTATAAGCGACCTCGGAATTACAATCTAAGATGTTTTCACATGTCAGCCTTTTTAAATCTTCAACAGTTTCATCTGAGCTCATCTTTTAAAAATTTTGCCAGGCAAAACCAATCTACAGACTGTTGTGCCCAAACCCCCACAGTCCCACCATTCAGTGGGGGGTGACAGGTTGTTTGTTCAATCAAGTTGATCAAATGAGTGTCCAGACTACATCGCTGTAGTTGGTTTTGGCACGAAGGATGCTTATACTATGGATTAATCACTTATAGCTAAAAACGGAGCAGAAAAAAAAACATAAACCTGAAGATGGCAGGACAGTTATGCAATACATGATCTGGGGAGGGGTGGAGTGGGGGGGGGGGGAAGGAGAAAAGGAAATATGCTGATCGAATTGGAAATGATGTACTGAAATAGCACAAAACCATCAATAAAAATAAAAAAAAAAAATAAATCCTTTAGTATCTAAAAAAAAATTTTTTTCCTTAATGTTTAAATAAAAACAAAAGACAAAAAAATAAGGAACTTTTGAAGAAACAATTCACGAAAAGTTTAGTGCTTTTGACTAGGGACATTTGACTTGTTTGTTATGGATCTTATTTGCTTCAAAGCACAATGAGCACAAGCACACTCCTGTCCAAGTTTACATGAAGGCCTTTCTTCTTGTCAAGTAGCTCTCAATTGTTGAAATAATCTTTCTTTGATGAATGAAATTCCTTTTTTTTTTTTTTTTTTTGGTCTTTTCAAGACAGGGAACTCACTGTATACCAGGCTGGACTTGAACTCACAACGATCTGCCTGTCCCTGCTTCCCGAGTGCTAGGATTAAAGATATTTTATTGTATATACAGCCATAAATAAATAAGTGTGGGAAGAAAAAAATCTAACAAATAGGTATATGTGTACTTTATTTAATAATTTGATAGAAGAAACTAGTATAAGTAAATGTTCATTTTCGGATTTTGCACAGCAGCAAGGCATGCAGCAGCTTACTTTTGATGGAAAACGAATGAGAAAAGCTGTAAACTGAAAAACTATAGACTATAATCCATCTGCAATTAAGTATTTGGAGAATAGGATATGGCAAAGAGACCAGAGAGATATGTGGGCAATTCAGCCTGATGCAGGTTATTAAAATGATTTGGTCCCCCCTATGGGAATGTCAAATAGTCCTATGAATGCAGTAACAACAAAATTTGTTCAGACATCAACAAATAAAGTAAAATGCCCAGTATCTGTTGTGAGGAGGACCCCAGAAGGAAGACGGTTGGTCACTGGAGCTTCTAGTGGAGAGTTTACCTTTTGGAGTGGACTGAGTTTCAATTTTGAAACTATATTGCAGGCTCACGATAGCACAGTGAGGGCCATGACTTGGTCTCATAATGACAGGTGGATGTTGACAGCAGATCACGGAGGATATGTGAAATATTGGCAATCGAACATGAATAATGTCAAGATGTTCCAGGCACATAAGGAGGTGATTAGAGAGGCCAGTTTCTCACCCACGGATAATGAATTTGCTACATGCTCTGATGACAGCACTGTGAGAATCTGGGACTTTCTTCATTGCCATGAGCAAAGGATTCTCCAAGGTCATGGTGCTGATGTGAAGTGTGAAGACTGGCATCCCACCAAAGGGTTGGTCGTTTCAGGAAGTAAAGATAGCCAACAGCCAATCAAATTCCGGGATCCCAAGACTGGACAGAGTCTGGCAATGCTTCATGCACATAAAAACACGGTTATGGAGGTGAAATTAAACCTCAATGGCAATTGGCTACTTACAGCATCCCGTGATCATCTCTGTAAAGTTTTTGTTATAAGAAATCTGAAAGAAGAGCTTCAAGTGTTCCGACGTCACAAGAAGGAAGCCACAGAAGTAGCCTGGCATCCTGGTCACGAAGTACTCTTTGCCAGGGGAGGATCTGATGGTCTTTGCTATTCTGGCATGTTGGGGTTGAGAAGGAGGTGGGTGGGATGGAGATAGCCCGTGAAGGGGTGATCTGGAGTCTAGCTTGGCACCGTCTTGGACATATTCTCTGCTCAGGCTCAAAGGACCACACCAGCAAATTCTGGACTCGAAACCGACCAGGCGATAAAATGCGAGATCGCTATAATCTTAACCATTTACCTGGCATGTCAGAAGATGGAGTAGAGTATGATGACCTTGAACCTAATAGTCTGGCCGTAATTCCAGGAATGGGAATACCGGAACAACTGAAATTAGCTATGGAACAAGAGCAGATAGGGAAAAATGAAACAAATGAAACTGAAATGACGATTCCTGGGTTAGATTGGGGAATGGAGGAGGTGATGCAAAAAAGATCAGAAAAAAGTTCCTCAGAAGAAAGTCCCGTATGCAAAGCCCATTCTTGCTCAGTTCCAGCAGGCGTGGTTGCAAAATAAAGTTCCAATTCCTGCTCCAAATGAAGTGCTGAATAACGAGAAGAGGATATTAAATTGGAAGAAAAGAAAAAAAACATTTCAAAAACAAGCANAAATTGTTCTTTTTTTTTTTTTAAAGAAGATGTAAATTGAAGCTTTTATTTTGAAATGGGAAAAATCAAAACTGCAGGAACCAACCGAAGCACACTATTACAGAGTCATCTCGCCCAGACTCTTGGGTAACAAGCATAATACAAGGTTCAAACTCAGATTTATCTCACTTTAAAACCCTTGCTTTCTGTAGCACATTCTTCTTTGCTACGTGAATCCAACCTTGTTCAGGCTTATAAAACCTTCAAATTCGGGGCTGGACGGATGGCCTAGTGGTTAGGAGAGCCGACAGTTCTTGCAGAGGAGCTGGGTTCGATCCCCAGTACCCACATGGCGGCTGAGAACCGTCTGTAACTCCAATTCCAGGAGAACTCCAGTTCCAGGGGAATCCGACACCCTCTTCTGACCTCCGTGGCATTGCACGACACGGGTGCACAAACCTGCATGTAGACAGTACATTCATACGCATAAAAAATAAATAAATAAAATTTTAAAAAAACCTTCAAATTCTAAAATACCTACTATGTGAAGCATGAGCGAGGGAGATTCTTAGGTACTGTAGCAAAGTGACAATTTTGTTTTTTTTTTTAAAGTTGAAAGTCTGATGAAAGAAGAGTTAAAAACATGCACATCTGTTTGGGATCTTTTCTAAGCTTTCTTTTCTAGGATAATAGGCTTTGTAATGTCTGTGAAAGGGTCTCTGGATATCCGAGTGCTTGTCTTCATACCAAATGATTCTTGTGTCTCGGGAACCAAATGGAAAGTAAATAAACAACACATGTGAAAACCCTATGAACTCTGTTTTCATCTCTAGAGACAGACAAGACACCATTGTGCATATGCGTAGCTTAGTCAAACGTAGTACTTAGCTCCACTCCATCTCCCAGCACATAATTTCCAGGAGGATGCTTACTGCTGCTTCACATTTCAATTTAAGCCTATTTTTTCTCACTCATAATGCAGTAATTCGGCAAGTGGAGTAAGACAGAATTGCTGTCCCCTCTATCAATTTGTCTTTGTTCGCGTCTCTGAAAGACGAGATCCTAGGCCATAATATAATACAGGCTACATTCTGAGAGATCAAGAACATTTGTAAAGAGGTCTTTTTACTTTGTAAATGTTCCATTTTGAGAAATAAAAAAGGAAACATCAAGACTAATGGAAACTCACTAGCTCCTCCACTCAGGATGAAGTCAGGATGAAGCTTGAACTGTGAAATGAGGGAGAGATGTGGGGAGATGGAGGAGAGACATGAGATGCCCATGTGAGTGGGACTCAGCACAGATGCAAGGCAGCCCCAGGGGAAAAGTATAGGAGTATTTATCTGTACCCAGAACTCCGTATACAGTGGCGCTGCTGCTATAAATGGGCTCCGTGATGCTGAACTCTGACTCACCTGTACCAAAAATGACTATTGCTGGAGCTAACATGGCAGCTTTCTTTAAGGACTGAGCATTTGTTTTCCATATCTTGCTCTCATTTTCTTCTTGTCACTCCACATGTTGTGTTCCATATATTAAAAACTTTAGGAAAATAAATGGGTTATCTCCAACCTTATTGTTGTGAACTTTTTCCTCCATTAATAAAGCTGTTCCATGGGTTTCTTTTCATCACCAATGCAAGTTGCAATTTGAAGCTGTTTCTTCAGGAAAACTTTACTCAGTGAAAATACACCAAAATTTCCAGTTTCTTGTTTACAGAACTTTTTTAAAAATTTATTTTTTTTATGTGTCTGAGTGTACCATCTGCATGTAGGTTGGTGCACCCATGTCGTGCAATGTTTACAAAACTTTTTTTTTTTGGGTCTTTTCGAGACAGGGTCTCCTGTAGCCCCAACTGTTCTGGAACTCACTCTGTAGACTAGGCTGGCCTTGAACTCACAAAGATCCTCATGCCTCTGCCTCCCAAGTGCTAGGATTAAAGGCGTGTGCCACCACACCCAGCTAAGAACGTTTTATAATTATGTATACAATACTTGTAACACTTCTATTAGTATATATTACTAGTTCCTATTATTAATTATCTATAAACAGAACTAAACCAGTCTCCTTGAGATCAGGTGCTGAGTCTTAGTTACACAGTATTCACACTTTCTAAAATATCGGACATTAACAATCTATATATTATTATAAGTAAATAAATAGACATGTTTTTAATGCTATAATGAAAAACAGGATTTGAAGTACATAGAATGAACATTTGCTTTGATATAGAACTATTATCCATGCACTACTTTGTTCTCTAGGCTGAGGTTGGTTAGAGACAGATGAGGAAACAGTTTAGAAAGTAACCTTTTTTGGAAATGGTAACATTCCCTCCACACATCCTTCTTTGGGTGAGCTCCCTGTTCAGTTGAACTTCTTAGAAAAGATGAAAAGCACGAAACCAAACTTAGTTGTACATAACTGTGTATGTGTTCAAGAAGTGACAGACTTTTAATCTGTATGGTAAGATCCCTTTGTCAGGGATCTTACCCAAAGAAATCAAGGCCTTTGTGGAAAGGACTTTTCCTGGAAAAGTCCTGTTAAAGCTATGTATTTATGATTCAGGAAAATACCCCACTCCATTCTTCTTACTGGTGATAAAAATTCTTAAAAGTTCATCTTGGTTTCCTTGGAAAAGAAGGGGAGCTGGACCAGAGTTTGAAAGCATATTTATGTGTGATTATACCTGAAATCCTGGGTGTGTGACTTCTTGGAGTCTGACTTGTACTGGCCCCTTCAGAGTAGATGCTAGTTCAGATGTTCAGATAGCACTATAATTACATGACATTGCCTGGAGGTCGCCACCTGACTTCTCACCTCCTGTCCTCACCTGACATCTGCTTACTAGATGTTCCATGTCTTTTCTTTCATCTTTCTCTATTGAATCCTTTAATATGCATTGCTTAAGCTACTTTCGGAATATTCTTCTCTTATGCCCCTGGCTGGAAAAATAATCTAGTATGATTTCTCCACTCTGTAAACCAGTCAGCCCTTAGGTGAATGAGGCCTGACACTTTCTGAGGCTAAATGCTTCCATAATAATTTGTCTGAAGCAGGTTATATACATGTATGAAACAGTCATCTTGAAATTAACTATGTAATAAGATGGCAAAAATGAATGATGCTCCCAAGCCATAAACTACTTAGACTTACCATCTCAGATTTCCCCTATATTACTCAAAGTGTTTTTACAGAACTGTTTGGAAAATTGAATAATTTTCATGCATAGTAGGTATGCCCTTCAACCCTATTAAATACATAAATAGCCAATTTTAAAAGTTGTAGCATGGTCTTTCTGTACAATAGTTCCTAAAAGCTCTACCAAAGTTCTTGGAAAGGACATAGCATAAATTATCAAATAAAAATGATTGATAAGATTACCTTCACTATTTTCACTGCATTTATGCTTAACTATTGAAAAGATTATGTCATCAAAAGAATAGTCCTTGATGATCTTATTCCAACAGCTCGTTTCTTCATTAGTATATGGCATTTATCCATAATTACAAGGTGTGCAATTGCCAATGATTTATTAAGCAGAAAGCTTAAACAATTAAGATGATGTTTATTAAAATTATTTTGAAGATGAAAGAAAACTTCAGCTATCCTGAAATTCTGATAGAAACCCAGTCAAGGAAGTCTGATGACTCGAGCAGCCTATTACGGGACTTCCTTAAATAGTGCAAGGATAAGAACGCAGGTGATTTTCTAGAGCTGTGATGATATAAAAAGCCACAAGAGCGCTCCGTTCCATATTGGCCCTCAGAGACAGCAGAGATCACAAGCTGCTGGACAAGAGCCCCTTAGAAACCACCTTGCCTTTGGAAAACATGGCTTCTAAGCTGGTTAGCGCCCTCTGGGCAGCCTTTCTGTTCTCTGCAGCTGTGTGTGAAGGTAAGCACATCTTTATGATTCACGGAGCTTTCCTATGTCTAAGTATGAGCCTCAGATAGCAAGGCTATCCTTAATGCATTGATAGAAGAAACATCAGGAAGAAAAAAAATGTTTGCAGTTATTTAATGTTAAATCAAATTTTAAGTTTTCACGTTGTATCTCTACAATACTGAAGAAAGTATAAAGTTTGATCAGTAAAGATTTTTTAATTCAAACTCTACAATATGCATATATTTAATATAAATCTATGATATACTATCATGTTGAAAGCTACAGTTACATATTATCTATTAATACTGAGGTACCACAGATAATTTAAGTGCATGTAGTATTTTACTGACAAGTTCTGATAATTGGGGACTCTGTTTGGTTCAAAGGCACCCTTATCACACATCTTGGAATCTTTCCTATGAAATAATTATAGTCTAGAATGCATATTAGTATATAGTGTATACATCCTGTATTTTTCTTTTATCCATTAACGGCATTTCTGTGTGTGTGTGTGTGTGTGTGTGTGTGTGTGTGTGTGTGTTTGAGACAGGGTCTCCCTGTAGTTCCAGCTGGAACAAGCCCTGTAGACCAGGCTGGCCTTGAACTCATAGAGATCCTCCTGCCTCTGCCTCCCGAGTGCTGGGATTAAATTGTGCACCACCACACCCAGCTTAACCATTAAGGATATTTCTAAGCTATGTCATCTCAGTGTAGATCAATCATAGTTTCTCTTAAGTCCCTCTAAAGGTGGATTCCATGTTGGTAGTCTTAGCTTGCCTAAGATATTAGCATTTTGAAATACAGATGATTCTGCGATATTGAGGGAAGAAAAGAGTGTAACTAGAATGTTAACATAATACAAAGACAGTTCCAGTTTTTCTGTAGAATGTCATTCAATTTTTGTGTAATAATTGTTTTGATTATTTAATTTCAGCAAAATCAGGGGCTAGCATGTCTAGCTCAATGTCAGTAATGCTTTTATTCCAAACGTGAAGTTTTCTTTTTTTATGATTTTAATTTTAGAATTGTTCCTCTTACCCCATCCTCCAAATGTGAAGTTTTCTACAGCCCTAAATAATTATATTGGGATTAAAGAGGGAGTAACTGACAGTTAACAGAGGGGGATTTTGATGAAATTAATCCTTAATCACCCCCTTTTTATAGCTACAGGTTCAATGGTTGTTGATACAGAACTTAGATGCCAGTGCAAGAAGACTCATTCGAAACCCTTCAATGTGAAAATTATCAAAGCTATCAAAGAATTGACAGTGATTAAGGGGGGACCAGATTGTCCTAATACAGAAATCATGTAAGTAATTTAGATTTGCTTTAGAGAACCTAGAATTGGGGAAAGTGGGAGTGGCTAGGAAAGTTCCAGATACTAGGAACACGGAAGTGAGAAAAACAAACAAAAACGTAAACAAAAATGTTCTGTACATATTTTAATATGGTGCCTGGCATACCTAGTAGTTGAAGGTTACTTTGGAGTTACATTTTATGCATGATCTAAGGAGTCATGGTTAAACTGGAACAGTTAAATATTGATTTTAATGTCTCTCTCATTTCAGCATAAAGCTTGTGGGTGAAAGAAAGTTATGTCTTGATCCCAAGAAAAAGTGGGTGAAGAGAGTTGTGGAGTTATTTGTGAAGAGGTAAGTTGGTGCTTTCAAAATTTTATTTTAAGATATGGAGGCTTACATTAAACTTCAGCCTATAGGCTGAGTGTGGTGTTACAGGCCTTTAATCTCAGCACTCATCAGGCCAGTCTGGTCTACATAGTGAGTTTCAGGCCAGCTGGGGTCACAGGGAGACCCTGTCTCAAAAAAAAGTTACTCTATAATTTCCTGCTGTTCCTGAATATCTTACATTTTGATTAAAATAAAACAGAAAGAAGAAATAGAGTTTGGTGGATTTATGCCCCAGAAGACTGTACATTTTAGCTGGGCCAGGGATGTCTGGGTTCACACCTGTGTCCTGTGTCATTAGTAAAGTTCTCTGTATCCTCAGAAATATCCCATTTAGAATGTTAACTTATGTCCTTATTTACAATTGAAAGTATGAGGTATTTCCTTCTATTACATGAATATCTAAGACTATATTAATTTCCCAAGAAAAATATTTAAAAATTTATTTATTTGTTTTTATTTCTATGAATATATATGTTTTGTCCACATGTATATAAGTGCATTTGTGTGTGCAGTTCCAGTGGAACCCAGATGACATTGGATCTTCTGGATCTGGAGTTATGGATGGTTGTTAGCCGCTATGTAGTTGCTGGGAATTGAATCTGGGTCTTCTCCAAGAGAAGCAAGTGCTCTTAACCACTCGGCCATTTTTCCAGCCCCAGAAAATACAGTCTTTTAAAAATATTTATTTTTATTTTTATGTGTCTGAGTGTTTTATATGCATATGTGTAAGTATACAAGTGGGCACAAGAAAATATATTCTTAAGAACTCTAGCCGGGTGTGGTGGCATACGCCTTTAATCCTAGCACTTGGGAGGCAGAGGCAGGTGGATCTTTGTGAGTTCAAGGCCAGTCTAGTCTACAGAGTGAGTTCCAGGACAGGTGGGACTACAGGGAGACCCTGTCTCAAAAAAACAAAACAAAACAACAACAACAACAACAACAACAACAAAAACCAAACAAACAAAAAAGAACTCTAATTTCCTTCATATTAGAACATTAATAAAATGTCATTATTTTATTCTACTTTCAGAGTTGAGAGGCAAGATTTTGAAAATATTCTACACAGTATCTAAAAATTCCTCGTAAAGATGCCAAGGAAACAAGCTTCACATAAGACTTCTTCATTGCTTCATGGACTGTGGGGGTCTGTAATAAGGTTACTAAACACACACAGGATGCCCTACTAAGCTTGAATTCCAGTAAAATAGTGAATAGATTTTTCATTTTATCATGTGATAGGAATACATATTTATATGAAAAGAATTTACTATATTGTATAAAACAAAAATATATCTTACTTAGAAAAACTCTACATAGAATACCTATGACAAAGAGGTAAATGAGCATTTTTATTATACAATTGTAAAACACCAAACACATGGATTCCTCTTTGATATGTAACACACTAAATGTGTTTTGTATAGCATCTGGTTTAAAAGGTGCCTTACTAAGTTTATCATTAACTGTTTTGTTCTATATATAATATCCAATGTATCATTTATCAGGAAATAACCATATTTTAATATAAAACACTCTTTGAATCTGCAGCAAATTTCAGGAATTGGTTTGATGGTCATGTGATGTTTGAGCATCCCATGAAAACGACAGGATGATCATGTTTGTGGGAACTTCAAATTTAAATGGAAATCCTGGATTTACCTGGCACCCCTGGTTCTACTCCTGGCCACGATCCACGAGTTCTTGTTCATTTGAACATGGCTTCTCCTTTACTTGTACTACAGATGAAGTACCAGCCACTATCCTGCCTTGCAGGGATCTTGTGAGGACATGTGTAAATACTTGTTTTTTGTGATTATGTAAATTATTTTCAGCTGTGACTGTCCATCTATTTATTATTTATGTATTTATTTAAGCATCAAATCCAGTAATATTTGTGTATAAGTTTTGAAAAATGGAGGACGAGGAATGTTTAAGAAAATGGTATATAGATGTTATAGTGATTTATGTTACATTAGAGAATGCTTGACAAAGCTTTTTGGATTGATTGAAAAGAAAAGAAAGAAAAGGTATAAAAGAAGAAAAACACAACCAACTGAACTTTCATTTCAGATAACAGCTAATAATCTTTCAGTGTATATTGTTACCTTAACTTTTAGTTGAGCAGACAGTCCTAGATTTAATGTTCCTGCTCTCGCTGTTACCAGCTTCTTACACAATGTTCCGATGAGTTATAGAGTCCTGAGTCAGCACAATATGTCTCTAAACAGCCAAAGTTCACCAGGTACACTAAGCAAGGTGATGTCTTGATGAGTAAAGCATGCTTATTATATAAAAATAGACTACCTAATTCTATTTAAATAATTATGGTCTTTTAAAAACATAGATTATTATTTTAATATTAAAATGTTTTATGCAAAAGTTTTGTTAATGCTTTCGATAATATGGGGAAAATGTCACAATAGACGTTTAAAATATAATTTATCTTTGAAGTCACTAGGAATTTGTCTTTCTTTTGCAATCCATTGGGAATTTATTTACTCATATTAAAATTTTATTTTGATTAAAATGTAATTGTAAATCTTTAAAATAGAAAAAGAGAATTCATTTCAAAAAATGAGTTACAAAGAGTAATTGCTTCCATTGAATTTGTAGGCATATTTTTTTGAGAACATGTCTTTATTTCTTTTTTTTAAAAGAACATAAAATAAGACAATAACACGTAAAATACATAGTAAACCACTAATTATATAATAGTTTTGCAAGTTCTACATAAGAATTCTTAAGTGATTTTTCATATGAATATACATTTAGATATTAAATTTCTGAAAATAAAATAATTTGAATTTAGATATTAAATAATAAATATAAAATAAAATAATCTGAACTTAGATATTAAATTTCTGAAAATAAAATAAAAATCTAGGTTAATTTTCTCCCTTCATGACATCTGTCATCACCTGGCACCTTCACGGCTATTTACTCATCATTTGTTCCCTTCCATTACCTGAAAAGCCCATGTGGAAGGGTTTGCCTTGCCCATGGCTTTTTTTTTCATGGATGTTCAAGTCAAGTACTTTCATCAGTCAGCTTTATGTGATCCAGATGATCCACAGTCTCCAGAAGTCACTTAAGTATGCTGTAGAATGTTTAAGGTGAGGAAGCGAGCATCTGCCTGTTTTCTCAGTGGTGACCTACAAACTATGTCAGTGGGTGTTCTAGTTTGTCTTCCATTGCTGTGACAAAACACTCTGACCGACACCAACTTGGGGAGGAAAGGGTTTATTCAGCTCACATCTCCTGGGTCACAGTTCATCACTTAGGGAACCCAAAGCAGGAACTCAGGACAGGAACCTAGAGGCAGGAGCTGAAGCACAGGCCATGAGGAATGCTGTTCACTGGCTTGCTCCCCTGGCTCATGCCCAGCCTGCCCTCTTATACGGTACACAACAACCTGCCCAGGGTGGCACCACTCATTGTGGACTGGGCCCTCCCACACTGCTTGACCATCAAGACAATACTCCACAGATGTGGCCACAGGCCAATCCAATGGAGCCAATTCCCCAGTTGAGGCTCTCTCAACCCAAATGTGTCAAGTTGACACTAAAGCTATCCAGCACAGTGGGCTACTTACTCCAGAAGCTGCTGCTCTCTCGGTGGGTCCACATCATCTGTGGGTATGGACCATTTTATAATTCCTATTGCACATTAACTAATGCCTTAGCAGAGTAGAGTTACCAAAAGATTCATGATACACCAGCAGGAACCAACTGGAAATTCATCTCCAGTGCCACTATTGAGAACCACCTTAATTATTCCCTGCTAGAGGGTATTTCTCCTCATGTGTATTTCTTCTCAGGTCATGCTGTGCAGATGTCAGTTTTCTTCAGAGTTCTGCCTAAAATTAATTTCCATATCCCCCCTTCCTCTTTCTGAGACAGTCTTATATAACACAGGCTGCCCTTGAACTTGCTATATAATTGGAGATACCTTCAAACTCCTGATCTGCCTGCCTTCTCCAAAGTGCTGAGAATCTAAGCACAGTCCATTTTCTGCAGTGCTGGAAATCCAGGGCTTTGTCAGGCTAAGAGAACACTCGATCTATTGTGCTAATCTCCCAGCCCGTCTTATTCACCACCCCCCTGCTCTTTGCAGGATCTCATCCAGTAGATTTTGTAGTAAGTGAATAAGAAACATAATAAATGAGCCATTTTAGTGAGATGTTAGGAGATGAACAAGGTTCTTTGAAAGCAGATGGGAGTTATTTAATGTAACTGGCTCAGAATTCCATTAGGAAGTATAAGCTCAGTTCTGGGAGATGAGGAGTTAGCCATACTAAAGGAAGAAGAGTGTCTCAGAATGGAAGGTCTAGACAGCAAGAGGAAGTAATCTGTAGTCACAGTTACTGGTGTGGAGAAGTGAAAGAACTTCACTCTGACTGGTGTTTGCTATGAAACAGAACACATAGTAACAGATTAAGTAATGCTATGTGGAAACCAGATTCCGTGAAAGATTTTAGAATTAGAACTGAAACACTTTGGTGCATTCCAATCAGGATCATTTCAAAGTGTAAACATTTTATGTTATTTCCTAATTTAGGAGCCATAAAGGAGTTTAGAATGTCTAATATAGGGAGCTTTTCAAAGTCTTTTGAAGGTTGAATAAAGGAATTAACTCTCAACCTCATTAAAACGCTTCTTTTTTTTAAAGAATATTTAATTTATTTTTTTTTTCTTTAGTGTATTAGTGTACTGTCTGCATATAGGTTGGCGTGCCTATGTCGTGCAATGCTGCGGAGGTCAGAAGAGGGTGTTGGATTCCCCTGGAATTGCAGTTAAAGATGGTTCTTAATCGAACCTGGGTCCTCTGCAAGAGCTTAACTGCTCTTAACTGCTGAGCCATCTCTCCAGCCCCTAAAAACACTTCTTAACATGGCAAATACATATCTGTCTTCTGATCAGGGATCAACACTGACCTTAAAGTGGGGCTGGAGAGATGGCCTAGCGGTTAAGAGCGCCGACCGCTCTTGCAGAGGACCCGGGTTCGATCCCCAGCACCCACATGGCGGCCGAGAACCGTCTGAAACTCCAATTCCAGGAGAACTCCAGTTCCAGGGGAATCCGAGACCCTCTTCTGACCTCTGCGGCATTGCACGACACGGGTGCACAAACTTGCATGCAGACAGTACATTCATACACATACAGAAATAAATAAAATTAATAAAAAAAATTTTTTTAAAGTGAAATCCTTTGTACAAACCTGGAGAGCCTTCACAATGAAGGCTCAAAAAACTGCTTTTTAATATTACTTTTATCATTTAAAAATATTCATGGCCTAGCGGTTAAGAGCGCCGACCGCTCTTACAGAGGACCCGGGTTCGATCCCCAGCACCCACATGGCGGCCGAGAACCGTCTAAAACTCCAATTCCAGGAGAACTCCAGTTCCAGGGGAATCCGAGACCCTCTTCTGACCTCCGCGGCGTTGCACGACACGGGTGCACAGACTTGCATGCAGACAGTACATTCATACACATACAATAAATAAATAAAATTAATAAAAAAAAAATTAAAAAAAATATTCCAATGGATTTTTTACTCTGCCATTTATATTGCTATTTATTATAAAACAGCAAAATATTTCACTACAAAGGGAATCACCTAGACAAAGCTGGAACACTAACACAAGGAAAAGAGAAAGGTGAAGAAAGAATGCAAGAACGTTAGTGAAGAGAAGGAAATGCCAGGGAGTTGGCTCAGTTAAGACAATGATGCACTTTACTTCAACATTAGTAAAGTTAGGTATATACATGGATTCTATTTCTACAGATACAGGTTCTTCAATGATGCTAGTTAAGTTAGATATACAGGCGTGGCTTTTTTTTTTTTTACACATGCTTAGACACAAACATGAGCAAGCTATTACTACAGAGCTTTGATCCATTTGTATGATCTTCAAATTACAAATATAATTTCCCAAATAGAAGCAAAATTGAAAGGTCTGGAGAGACCATAATAAAGTGTTCACTTCATTTTAAAAATGTGTATGAGTGTGTTGCCTGCATGTGTGTAAGTGCAACTGTGTCTTGCAATGATTGCAGAGGCCAGAAGAGGGCGTCAGATCCCTTGGAACTGGAGTTGTGGATGGTTGTTAGCTGCTGTTTGGGTGCAGGAAACTGAACCCAGGTCCTCTGCAAGAACAGCCAGTGCTCTTAGCAACTGAACCATCTCTCCAGGCCACAAAGTGTTCATTTTCCTTGAACATAAATACCAAAATATATGCATTGGAAATACAATACAAAATCAAACACTTTTCAAAGCTGACTTTTTTTTAAAGCAAGAAATGCATTCAGAAATAAGTTCAACAGTTAAACTTCCTTAAACAAAAGTATTTTATTGTCAAGATTTTTTTTTTTTTTTTTTTTTTTTTTTGAGACAGGGTCTCTCTGTAGCCCCAGATGGCCTGGAACTTGATATGTAGACCAGAGTTCCCTTGATCTCACAAACATCCAGCTACCTCTGCCTCTTAGATGTGAGATTAAAGGCATGCACCAACACAGCCACCTAGTCTTAAGATTTTGATAAGAAAGATTTTTTACTATATTTGTTTTGTTGCCTAGGCTTTTTGTAAACTCCAAAAGAATGAAACACTCTTTTATCTGTGATGGTACTACAGGAAATGAAAATTGTTGGAGGATGTATTTACTCTACAATAAAGCATAGAAAGCTTCAGAAACCATTTGATGCTTAAAAAAAAACTGGCACAAGCCTAAGATTGGCTAACAATGGTTGAGTCTGTGGAGATTATATAGAGTGATTAGGATTTTTTCAAAGTCTCAGAGTAAGTACTGGATCAACTCTTCTTCAAGATTTCAGAATGGACAATCAGAAGTTTTCCAACTCTCATAATGAAAGAGAGATATTAGTGTTTTCATTCTCTTAGACTTAAACTTCTAATTATTTTACTATCTTTATAATCTTCAAGTCGAATATATGTTGTTATGGCTTATCAACAATATTTTCCAAAAAATAAGATAAAATGTCTACCCTTGATTGAGTTTACAGATGGGAAGACCTTCATAGAAATGACCACCAAAAGTTTAGCAATACCTTGGGGGATATTTTAATAACTTAAAAAATAAGTGTGAGGGTAAAGATAAACTTTGGACTTATCTAACAATTCTATTTCATAGGTGTATGTATTTAGCTCAATTTGTTTGTGTTATGATACTGTGCGTATCTTAAGTTAATCTGCTATATGCACCATCTACTCTGCCATTTTGCTGATAGTTTTAGTATCCCATTACATTGGGCATTTATGGGAAAATTTTCTATATCTATGTCTAAATCTCATTTTTCTTTATGTTTCCAAAGGCGCTCACCATATCCCTTCTAGAGAACTCTCATAGATCCACATTATTAAAATGCTGAGCTGTTTCTGCTCAAGGGTTTACAGCTCTCCAGCAGCTTACTTGTTGTAATGTACAGGAGTCCTCTTCTTCATCAACTTTCCACATTTAGAAAAATGATTGGGGCTGGAGAGATGGCCTAGCAGTTAAGAATACCAACTGCTCTTGCAGAGGACTCGGGTTCGATCCCCAGCACCCACGTGGTGGTTGAGAACCGTCTTTAACTCCAGTTCCAGGGGAATCTGACACCCTCCTCTGACCTCCCTGGCATTGTACAACATGGGTGCACAAACTTACATGCAGACAGTACATTCATACACATAAAAAATAATATAAAAAAGCCAGGCGTGGTGGCGCACGCCTTTAATCCTAGCACTTGGGAGGCAGAGGCAGGCGGATCTTTGTGAGTTCAAGGTCAGCCTGTTCTACAGAGTGAGTTCCAGGACAGGTGGGGCTACAGGAAAACCCTGTTTCAAAAGACCAAAAATAATAAATAAATAAATAAATAAATAAATAAATAAATAAATAAATAAAAATGATGTCTGAAATACACAAAACATCAATAAAAATATATATATAAAAGAAATTCTTGACAGATTCCGTCAAGTTTTGTGAATAGTTCATTTTTAAACTTTTTCAAATATATGAACTTTTGTTATGAATTGAACTTTCAAATATGTTTCTACTTAAAAAAAAAGAAAACAGATTGCAAGACCTCCTTGAGAAGTTTGAGCCTTGAAATTATTTAAGGATATTTGTGAAATATATGGGTGAATATACTTGAGGTGGAAACTTCTGACTATTTTACTGTCTTTATTTACCATCAAAGAAAAATATGCTTTTGTCTCCCATCTGACCAAGTAATATGAACGTATCATATAATAATGTTAATTCAATCAGATGTTTATCTTTGGGAATGCAAAAACGTGAAGGCATCCTGTTCTTTCAATCTGAAGAGGTGGGTTCTTTGATTCTTCTGTAACTTTTGTTGGTTATAATTGACCAGGAATTCACTCATGTGTCTGAATAAAGAAGAAAATCTTAGAATTTTCTTCCTTTTTTCTGCTTTCATTCCTGCCCTATCCATTTATATTGTGGGTAGGTTTGAGAACCCCCTGTGCTGCCAAGACAAGGACTCTGTTAGTTCTTTATAGTTTTCTTTTCTAATACCAATTTCTTTCTAAAAAAAATCTTTTTTGATGTCTCAAAATGAAGGGAAAAACAAAAGACAGAGAGGAACATGTGAAGGCAGAAAAAGACAGAACGACCTGCACGCAGAATAAAATATGTAGACAAACTCCAGGTAGTTGGACTTTGTGTGGACTGACTTGTGACTCAACACACCTGGCTAGCGTTTGTAAGGCGAAAGCGCCCCTTTCCCTTGGCTTCTGACCTGGTCCCAGAGTCATGTGATTTTCTTGCCTCGCACTCCTTTGGCAACCTCAGCTTCTTAGCATTTCTCTTAACTGTACTCTTTGAGTTTCTGGCTCTTGACTCTCTTCCTGACTGTTACCTTCACTTGCTCTTTGCATTATATTTGCCTCTGACGGGTTGGAAGCATGATATGATCATAAAATAACTCTGATATGTTCTTGTTAGCTGCCCCCCCCAAAAAAAAAAAAAAAAAAAAAAAAGAACTTGGCAGTCACAAACAGAGGTATTCTAGAAGTCTGGGGAATACCTGAGATATTTTGATAAATTGCATTGGATTTCCAACTTAAGCACGGGTCTGTGGTCAAGCTGGCCCTATCTGTATTTCTTTCCCTTTTTTATTTAGGTAAAATGTTTACACAGATATAAATATCTATCTACCTTCCTTTCTACCCGATCTCTTTCTCTCCCTCTTGTACCTGTGGCACACCACACGTTATCATGAGACCTTTAAAATGTACCAAGATTCAAAAAGTATTAAAGCTTCCAAGGAAATGCAAATTAAAACCACTTTGAGATTCTATCTCACCCCACTCAGAATGCCTATCATTAAGAAAAATTATGACACATGCTGACAAGGACGTGGGAAGAGGGGATACTTATACATCAATAGTAGATGTGTAAACTATTGCAACCATCATGGAAATCAGTGTGGGGTCCCCCAAAAGTTAAAATAGAATTGCCGTATGGCCCAGGTATACCACCCCTGGATCTATACCCAAAGAAATTATCCTACAACAGAGATACTTGCACATCCATGTTCATTGCTGGTTAATTCATACTAGCTAGGATAGACTCAGTGATGTCTGTCAACTGAAGAATGAATAATGAAAACATGGTGCATATACACAATGGAACTCTATTCACCTGTAAAGAAAAATTAGCTTAGTAAGGAAAAGAATACTGGAAAATACTCTACTGAGTGAGGTAATCCAGGCCCAGAAAGACAAATGCTCCAGTCATTTCTCGTATGTGGATCTTAGCTTTGGATATTTAAATCTGTGTTTTTAACTCAGAGTACCTTTAGAGGTCAGGAAGCTGGAAAAAGGGCATTGACAGGAGAGCTGAGGCCTTAAGGGAGGGGTAATAGTAGAACACTTGCATGATTAAGGTAGAAGGTAGAGTGGGATAAGAAGATTTAAGGAGAGTTGGGAGTGGGGCAAGGAGAGGAAGGCTTAGACTAAACTGAAACTAAGGATTATGAACAGTCAGGAAGATTGCAAGAGCCAGAGAGGTGGTCTAAGATCATATAGAAATAGAATCCTACACGCTCCTGGGATCCTGTTCATATGAACCTACAGCAATGGTGTCAGCATGCACAAGATCCATGGAAGCTCAACCAGACAAAAATACAGCATGGAGCTGCAGAAATGGGTATCTGAACCCAATCTTAGCTGAAGAAATATTGGCAGCTGATTATGTTTGAGTGAGGAAGAACTGGACTTCTTTAAGCCAGGGACTCTGGAGAGGCTGATTAGAGCCCAGAGGATGACCTGTCACGAGGAATGCCCAGGGAGATTAATTTGGCACAATAGACCCTAATACAAATGACAGAACATCTGAACTGTGGTGGGGGGAGTGCCGTGGGTGGATACCAATGGAGAAGGGGGTATAAAGGGGATTGAGATTGATTGAGATGTTATACAGCATTATGCAAAAATTCAATAAAAAGCAAGTATGAAAAAAAGTATCATATGGAAATTACCATTCTGTAAGCTAATTTTAAATATAATTTTTTAAAAAGCATTTGAATGGAGGTGGCCTACTTGGATGGATAATGCTTTTGCTCCCAGATGCACAGGTTACTAGTTAAAATTCTATTTCTGGGAATGTGATACCTTCCTCTCAACTGCTGGTCATGGGGGCCCCAGAAGTTTCCTAAAAGTATATAGGCTATTGTCTTTGATCTTAGTTGCTCACCAGAACGTTATGGTAAGATCCAGTTGCTGGGGACACATCATTTTTTAGTTGCAGGGGATAGAGAAATCAAGCTAAAACTGACCTGGAAGCCTGCTAGCTCTCAGTGTCAGGAAGGGCTAAGCAGGCCTGGGAAGAAAGGTCATCAAGGGTCTTACTCAGCAGCAAATCCTGTGTGCTACAGTACCAATATTCCAGGCAAGATGGTCCACTGGTGCAAAAGTGGAATGACAATTATGGGGCTAACCAACTGCTTTCTAGTTGCATTTCAGGCCTGCTTCTTATTAACTTATTAGTCAAGAGCCCATGGCTGGGGAGGTCATAAGCCCTAGAGGGGAACTGACAACTGAGGATTTGCTAAGTGGACTCAATGTCCAATTGCTTTCTAATTTGTTTATACTCATAGACTAGTGCTGGTCTCAGCTTTGGTCAGGGAGGCTTCTTTATGTTGTAGGCAATGGTTAAGGCAGAGACTCCTAATTGGCCAAAGTGCCAGTAATAAGCGACTGTCCAAGACTCAGCCCTAAATAGGATGCCTATATTACCCCTCCAAGACTCAGGGAACATTGCAGAAAGAATAAAGGAACCAGAGGATGGAGAGGCATGCTGTGAAGTGCACTCACAGCCACTGTGCTTGCCAGGTCACAACAGCACAGTTATCAGCCCATGTAGACACCTATCAACATTCCATCATGGATGCAGAGAGGCTGATGGGCAGTTAGTAGCTGCTGGGGGAGGAGAGTTATTCTTCAGTGGAATAGCCTGCTCTTGCTCCAGCAATAGCCCCCTAGGCCCGCTCATGCAAGCAGCTCTGATTAAACTCATGGGCCTCAGGAAAAACAAAACAAACAAAAAGATATGAAAATGGGAAAGAGACTTCTTAGAAAGAAGAAGGAATTCAGTGGGAATGGAGGAATGAGAGAGGGTAATGGGGGTGAAAATGGCCAAAAAGTTATATACATATGTGAAATTGCCAGAGAATAAATACATTAAAACAAACAATAACAACAACAAAACAGAAAGAAAAGAAAATTTCTCAAGGTTCTACAGTGCTGAGCAGGTTCCATCTTTGCTCTTTCCCTGTATAAGTCTAAGGAGCCACTGAGGATTTCTCTGCTCTTGGTGACAGGAACTTAGTTTTGACTGTTTCTTTGACAAGGGTGAGTAACTGCTGGATGTCTTATGCAATGTCATCCTGCTGCAAATATTATTAGCAGGAACACATTTTATATAAAATTTTCTTCCTCTAAGTATTCTGAAATTTAGTAGCATTTATTTTTTTACAGAGAAAAGAAACCATATGCATTCATAGCTATTTCATAATCTGAAATAGTGTTGCCACTAAATGTATATACTCATGCTAAAAAGAATTATGGAAACTTCAAATAAAGCAAGGAGATTCTCTGTATAGAGGACACCAAGCCAGAACTTTAAGAAAAAGTTATTCTAAATACAAAAAACTAGTTTGTTCTTATTGAATTTTAATGTTAAAGGCTCACAACAATGAAATGTTTACATTATACACATACCCATGACATCCTGTACTGCTCTTTATGTATGTTTTAAAAATATTTTATTTATTATTTTTATTTTATCTGCATGAATGTATTCCCTGCATGTGTTTAAGTGTACTCCACTGGTGTTGTGCAGTACCTGTGGAGGCCAGAAGAGGGTGTAGGATTCCCCTAGAAGTGGAGTTAAGGACTGTTGTCAGCCCCCATCTGGGTGCCTGGAATCAAACCTGGGTGATCTGCAAGAGCATACTAACCGCTGAGCTGTCGCCCTAGTCCCTCACTGATGCTTTGATACTCTTTCATTTTAGTGCAGTACTTTTGTGTGTGTATATGTGTGTGTTGTGAAGGTGGACATGCAAGTTTGGGTGCATGGGTACATGCATGTACAAGCACGTGGAAGTCAGAGGACAGCCTCAGGTGTCTTTCCTCCAGCACCACCCACATTTATTTTGAAGCAGAGTCTCTTGTTAATCTCAAACTCACCAAGTGGACTAGGCTGTCCACTAGTGAGCCCCAGGAATCTGCCTGTCTTGACCTCCCTGCTGTTGGGATTATGTGGCTGTGCCACCAGGCCTAGTTTTTGTAATGCGGGTTCTGGGGAGCAAACTCCGGTCTGCATGCTTGCAAAGGAAACACTTTACTGAGTCTTCTTCCCAGTCCTTAGTACAACATTCAAGAATGGTAATATCATCCTATTTCATAATTAAGACTAAAATTTAGATACTCTGTGGGGTTTTCTTAAAGTTATCACAAGCCTTAACTTGGCGTTAGGTCCTCTGGCTCAAGTCTCTCCCTCTTGTATAGCAGAATTCTGTGGGTTCATTCAAATCAGTTTCACAAGAATTAATTATAAAATATCTCTTGATCTCTGTGCTGGAAACTTTAGGCAATATATGTAAGTTACAGTTCCTTTCTGTAAGTCTGGGTAAAAAGTAGTTGTTGCTATTATGTGGATGTTGGTAGACAGAACACTGTAGGTTCCACAGGCATTGGCAACAGCTGTGTAATCCTGAGCTTTCATAGAAAAAACTTCATTTCTAAGAATTTTGTATAGAAACCATGACACAACTTAGGTAGAGCCAGCTAAGGTCCTCCTGCCCTTGCCAATCTGATGGACCTAAGTGCAATGTTTAAGACTTTGTCAGAGTCCAACATCTACCCCACAAATCTGGCCAGATCCCATAGCTTGTTCCTGTGACTATCATGGTGAAAAATCTCATCTTTACTAGACTGCATCTCTCAGAATCTACTAACTGCAGGTGTCTATGCATTTATGAATCTTCTAAAACATTTTTAGTGGGAGAGCTGAAGCTAAGGGTCTATTGTAAGTCACACACATACATATGTATGTATATATTTTACTGGTTCAGCTTCTCCATTCTGTTTTCCTTCTGTTGTTTTCTCACTAGAACATTCTCAACAAAATATTTTATTCATTTATTTTGATAAATTAAAAAATCTGTCATCTATTCCTTTTTCTACTTCTCTTACTCTACTCCCATAGGGATCCTGCATGTGTCATTTCAAAGTATTAATATTTATTCAGCTCTAGCAGAATTATTGTCATTAAGAAATCATATATTTGGAGAAGTATTGGGTTACAATGTATTATCCTTAGGAATGGATGTGTGTAGAAGAAATACTACTGTGCTGGCCAGGTCAAGAGCATTTTTTCTGTTAAAATTCTTTTTATTTATTTTATATGAATGTTTTGCTTATAGATATGTAAATGCACCATGTGCATGCAAGGACTCCAGAGGCCAGAAGTGAGTGGTCATATCTCCTGGAACTGGAGTTACAGATAGTTGTTAGCTATCATGTGGGCACTCAGAAACAAACCCTGGTCGTCTGTGACAACAGCCAGTAGTGCTCTTTTCAGCTGAGCCATCCCTCCTGTCCCATGATAGAGTTTTTTAACTTTTATTGTCATTATGGTGTTTGTGGCTGTTATGCTCTATTTATATCCTCACTAGTCACCAAATGATTTTAGAAATTTGTGACTTAGGGCTTGAAATATTATTTTTAGAGAGAATTTTGTGAGGCAGGAGATGCCTTAGTCAGTAAAGTTCCTGCTTTGTAAAGGTGAAGCCCAGAGTTTGACCACTAAAGCTCATTTAAAAAGCTCAATCAAACTCTGCATAGAAAAACTTTAAAAAGAATGAGAAAAAAGATACAAGACATGTATGGCAAAATGCATGAACTCAGGAGGGGTGGGGGCATAGAAAGGGAATGAGCCTAAATTGGACTGAAAAATGTTATATGAATTGCACAAAACTTCAATAAAAATGAAAAACAAAAAGAAAAAAGAAAAACAACTTACCTACAAAGGAAAACCTACCAGAATTACAGCTAATTTCTCAATGCAGATGATGAGAGCTACAAGAGCCTGGCCTAAAATATTCCTGATCTAAAAGACTATAGATGCCAACCTGGAGTATTTTATCCAGAAAAAATGTCTATTATAATTGAAGGAGAAAGGAAAATGTTCCATGATGTAAATAAGTTGAAAGAATTCCTCTCCAATAAGCCATCCCTGCAGAGAGTACTTCAAGTAATACAAAGAGTGGAGGACAGGGATGACTATAACCAATCAACACAAGAAAACAAATGATACAACCACTATGGAAATAAAACCCTAGGGTAAGAATGTACTAGAAATCAAAATGATTGGAAGCAATTTAATTCTCCCAACAACAGTTTTAAGTATCAATGGAATGAATTCTCCAATTAAGAGACAG
This sequence comes from Rhizomys pruinosus, assembly GCA_009823505.1. Classification (NCBI taxonomy): domain Eukaryota; kingdom Metazoa; phylum Chordata; class Mammalia; order Rodentia; family Spalacidae; genus Rhizomys; species Rhizomys pruinosus. The sequence goes on along the minus strand of VZQC01004283.1, from coordinate 9,043,915 downwards.
AGACTAGTAGAAACAAAACCCACCTTCTTTTTTCTTGTCTCCAAGGAACTTGCCTCACCTTTAAAGATAGATATTATCCCAAGATAAAAGGAGGGTAAAAAAATAGTACAAGTAAATGGCACTAAGAAAGAAGGAGGAGTTGCTATGCTAATACTAGATAAAATAGAATTCAAGGCCTTTGGTTGTGTTTTGTGTGTGGGATACTTGATCGCTAGGTGGAACATCTTTGGGGCAGATGGGCAGGCTTTTTGCCAGGCCTATGTGGTGCATTTCTGACTATCTGGAAAGATTTAGTTGGCCAGAGCCTGCCCCGGGACTTGTAGGGTCATTTTAATGTTTTTCTTTTGTGGTGATGTGTTTGGGTGAATTGCCCTGTTCTGCTGGATGGGCATAAATATTGCAAAGTTTAGTAGAAAATAGGATACTTGTACTGGATTGACATGGTTAAATGTTTCTAGAGTAGAATGGTATAAACATTAAAGCCAGTTTACTAATTGTCTAAATGGGATTATAACCACACAGGGATATGGTTGGTTTTTGGTCCATTCCTGGCTTGTACTAGACTTCCAGTAGTAGATTCAGATTAAAGGGGCATAGACAAGTAATGGGTTACCTTTGACTACTGAAAGATATTTTTTGGTCTCTGTCTATTATGCAAGTGTTACTTTTGATATCTTTTCTGCCCATTTCAAGATAACTTGACTCAATAAAAACTAGGTTTACTTCCCTGAACTAGTGGCATGCACCCCAGAAGGAGACAGTTTGGATGGACTTGGTAAATTTTTTCAGCTTAATTCTGGTCTACAGGATGTTCCCTGCAATTGGAAAACTACAAACCAGGATATGGGGTTTGGGAAAGTAAAGAGACTACTTATGTTTGTAATAAATCGCTTATATTTAAGATAAGTCTAAAATTGTTTAAATTTCTCTTATAGGTTTTGCCTGCTTATCCTATGGTGTTAAATTTGTTCCAGTCAATGTTTATGCAAGGCTTCTTAGGCTGTACTTCAAGTTTTAGCTAAATATGATACAGTAATTAAAAATACCAGATTGGTGTAACTTAGCTTTTTTTTTTTTTGATGCTTAAATGTCCATACCTCAGGCCCATACCAATTCAGCCAAGGGATTTAAAGGACAATTTTGTTCCTTTCCCTCTGAGGTCAATTGGTCCCAGGAGATTTTGTTTGGGGGCATCTCTTAAAATGTTCTGCAATTGTGAATCACCAGGCTTCCTGTGCAGGGAGGTCTTGGAGATCCATTAACAGAACCCTAGCCAGTGTCCAGTCTATAAAAAGGAAGCTTGATATGGAGGAAAGTCACCTTGTGCTCCAAAGGGAAGCCTGGTCTAGCAAGACCTGACCTTGTCCTTGGTAGATGGAGCTGGTCAAGAATGGCCAGAAGGAGCCAGGTGCACCCCCCAAAAAAACCCCAAGTGCCTCCTGAAGACCAGAACCTCAAATGACCTTGTGAAAACAAAGTTTGGTTAATTTGGTCTGGTTGTATGACTTAAACACCCCAAAAGTGAGTATAACCAAGAGATAAAAATTGTGCTTCCACATATTGGGCATAAAGTTATGTGAAATAATGTTAACAGGCATAAAAACCTCAGCTCTTGGCCTTGATTAACAGAGTAGGGTCACCTGCAGCCAAAAGACAAGTCCACTATTATTGTTAATTAATGCTCAGTAATAAATTTCCTCTTTCTTTATAGCAACTAAGTGAAAACTCATACCCTGACTATTAAAAAGCCTGAAAAGCAGACCTTGAGTTCAGACACCATGGCCAAATGAACAGAAGAAGAAACCTAATAAATGGATGCTTTGAAACCCCTAGTCAAGAAATTCTGGGCTGGAGAGATGGCCTAGCGGTTAAGAGCGCCGACCGCTCTTACAGAGGACCTGGGTTCGATCCCCAGCACCCACATGGGGGCCGAGAACCGTCTGAAACTCCAATTCCAGGAGAACTCCAGTTCCAGGGGAATCCGACACCCTCTTCTGACCTCCGGGGCATTGCATGACACGGGTGCACAAACTTGCATGCAGACAGTACATTCATACACATACAGAAAGGAATAAAATTAATAAAAAAAATTTAAAAAGAAATTCTAATGGACTTTTAATTTGGACATTGGAATTCACCCTGTTCTTACTTCTCCTGGTCCCCTGCCTAGATCATGAACCTAACTATTCCTGTCTTAATTTTGTTTTCATGGGCACCAGTCAAGGATTTTTTTCCCTCTATAGTTATGCTTGGATGTCTTTTAGATTAACCCTCTGAATGGGGGATGAACACAAGTAGACTATAGGCCACATTATATATAATATGTATAAATAATAGAATACATTAAATTGGGCAGGGGCAATTAGGGGAGGTGCAGATGGGGAGGGGAATCTAAATAACATCAAATTATATTGCATGAAAATTTCAAGAATTTAATAAAAAATAAAAAATTTGAATTTTTAATATATGTTATCCTCTTGGATCTTGAAATATTTTTATTCTTTTTTTTTTTCTAGCTCTGGAAAAAATGCAGATCCTTTCAAATCAAGGCACCCAGAATTAGATATCAGTTGGGAGCTTGAAGCTAAAAGCAAATTGTGAGACTTAGGAAATTTACAAAACCTGTTTTTTATTTTTTTTCAATGGAAATAATTTCTTATGCAAAGCATAATAAAACTAGTGCTACCAAGTTATAGTTTTCTCTGAATTAGAAAATTCAAAGAACTTGGGCCTTTATTATAGTATGCATGACTAATTTATACACTCCATAGCAGCAATAATAATAATAACAAAATAATGTTTGGGGCCTGAATGGGAAGGAAAGATAAACCACTTATCTTTACAAAACCAACAGAACTGGGAAGCCCCTAGAAAAAACATCTTGTCTCATATAGCCTTGAGGCAAAAGAGTAGGAACAATGTAATATTTCTGCCATCTTTTGCTTGGTTGATTTGGTAATAAGTGTATGAATGGAGCTTGTCATAGCAGACTCTAAAGAACACATTCAAGGGATTGGGAAGATGGCTCAGTTGGTTGAGATGGCTCAAGAACGCTTCCTGCACAAGCATGAGGACGTGAGTTAGAATCCCAAGCACCCATGTAAAACCTTGACATGGCCATATGTGCTTGGAACCCCAGAATTGGGGGGCAGAGACAGGAGGATTCTAGGAGCTCACTGGCCAGCCGGCCTAGCAGAAATGGCAAGCTTCTACTTGAATGAAAGACCTTATACTCTCCTGTTAAAGGATTAAGGCATAGAGTAATGAAGACACCAGATGCCCTCCTTTGACCTTTGCATGCATGTACACCCATCCATACACATGCACACACACATGCAATACATGCACACATAGAGAGAAGGGAAGGGGGGAACAGATAGTGAGAGAAGCAAGAATACATTTAATTTCACTATACTTGCTAAATTTGCATAATTGATCCACAAATAATGTACTTTTTTTGGTAAGTGGTCAGTATATCCATCAGTGAGTACAAAGAATTAGAGGAAGAATGGAAGACAGCTATTATTCTATCCATGCCAGAAAGACACAAAAGAAGTAACATTTTGACTCAAGGATAGAGCAGAACTTAATAAAACAACAGACTTAAAATTGATGACAGTCATGCTTGCAAGATGGCTCAGTAGGAAAAGGGGCTTGGAATGCAGCCTGGTAAGTGGAGTTCAATCCCTGGAGTCCACTGTGAAAGCACAGTTTGTCTTGAAAGTTGTCTTCTAACATGTGCACTGTAGCAGTTGTGTGCTCACATTTACACACACAAGCAAATTAATAATAATAAAAAATTTAACATGTTTTTTTTTTAATTTTTTTTATTAATTTTATTTATTTCCGTATGTGTATGAATGTACTGTCTGCATGCAAGTCTGTGCACCCGTGTCGTGCAATGCCGCGGAGGTCAGAAGAGGGTCTCGGATTCCCCTGGAACTGGAGTTCTCCTGGAATTGGAGTTTCAGACGGTTCTCGGCCGCCATGTGGGTGCTGGGGATCGAACCCGGGTCCTCTGTAAGAGCGGTCAGCACTCTTAACTGCTAGGCCATCTCTCCAGCCCCACATGTTTTTAAAATTAATGACAATCACTCTCTGCAGTATAAAGGCCCAGAGACTAAGCACTAACTCAACTCCGTAGGTGAACAATGACCACTCTCAGAATGGCTAAAATAAGAAATTCCCTTGATTGGTGAGAATACGGAGCAACTGGAACTGTCAAATTCTTTTGTTGAGAGTGTAAATGACAGCTGGGAGAATTGGTGTCATCTATGACAGGAGATACAGGCACTACTTATGGCCCACTGCTATGCCTTGGATGTCTCCTCCCAGGCCCATGTGCTAAAGGCTTAGTCATTAACCCGTGGCAATGTTGAGAAATGGTGGAAGCTTTTCGGATATGGGGCTCAATGAGATAAAGACATATAGTCAGAGCATGTCCTCAAAGGGTCTATTTATGCCTCAACCATTTCCTCTCTCTTTTTTTCCTTCTGACCACCAGGAGATGAGAAGCCTCTACTGCAAATTACCTCCGCCATGAAGGCTTCCAAACAGTGGGGCCAAGTGAACATGGGCTGAAACTCTGAAACCAGGAACCAAACTAAAGCTTTTCATCTTTCAAATGTATTATTATTTACTATTACTTGCCCATTAAATACCTTTTCGAGTACATTCAATAGACATGTAGGCATGGATTCCTAAAATGACACATTGTCGAGTATTTATGCTAGTACTATTTTTGGTGGTCCTGAATTAGAAATCATCCCCCAAATCTATTAATAAAAATTTGTAAAGAAATACTCTAACATTACAGCAAGATTGAATAAAAAGTTCCCATAATTATTCCCCCAAATATGGTGGATCTGACTAACATGTTGTTGAGTTTAAATGTCTAGACAAAATCTTATATGCTGTGGGCTTATATTTATTATGTTAAAAACCTAAGTTCATGCATTACATCATCCAAGTTAAGTCCTATCCAGTTAAGCTTTTGTTTCTTTTATTTAAATTTTTTTTTAATTTATTTTTTATGTGTATGAGTGTACCGTCTGCATGTAGGTTGGTGCACCCATGTCATGCAATGCCGCGGAGGTCAGAAGATGGCGTCGGATTCCCTGGAACTGGAGTTAAAAACGGTTCTTAGCTCCCATGTGGGTGCTGGGAATTGAACCCAGGTCCTCTGCAAGAGCAGTTGGCGATCTTAACGACTGAGCCATCTCTCCAGCCCCAAATTTTTGAACCCATGCACAAATTCATCTACTGGAGACTAGTCAGCATACCTATAAATCTTAAGGAAGGCATACTCTTCCTCACCCAGCAGGAATCAGTCTCAAGCAGTTTTCAGAGTTCTGATGGGGGATTGAGGCATGGAGGACTAAATTTGATTAGGAACTGTTGTATAAAATATACAAATGCTCAATAAAAATAAACTATAAAAAGCCTAAACTCACAAAGTAACATATTCTTTAAGAAGTCAGAAGGGTGGTAAGCCTTGGGTACATGTTGTGATGAGCTGGTGTAGTTGTGCAACTATTCCCTGAGCTCCAAATACCTGCCTTTTCAGTGCCCATTTCATAAGCAATTAGAAATCTTTTTTTTTATTAATTAATTTTATTTCTGTATGTGTATGAATGTACTGTCTGCATGTAAGTTTGTGCACCCGTGTCGTGCAATGCCGCGGAGGTCAGAAGAGGGCGTCGGATTCCCCTGGAACTGGAGTTCTCCTGGAACTGAAGTTTCAGATGGTTCTCGGCCGCTATGTGGGTACTGGGGATCGAACCCGGGTCCTCTGTAAGAGCGGTCGGCGCTCTTAACCGCTAGGCCATCTCTCCAGCCCCAGCAATTAGAAATCTTTTAACAGTAGTGAGTATCTTTCTCTTAAGAGCTGAGAATTAGAATGTGGAGGAGTATGGACCACAGTCCATCATGGAAAACACTAAACAGTGGAGCAGCTGAAGGTGAACTTAGATGTTTTAGTTAGACTGAATTCTGAGGAAGTAGATGTCAAGATAGGGCTGGGTTTTCAGGAGTTTTATTAAAGCAGAATGCATGTGGGAAATAAGGAGGGATGTGGAAGAGACTGCATGAGCTAACATGGTGATGAAGAGGTGATGGGGTGAAGAGGCTGGGAAGATAGGTTGGCTGGAAACGTCTTGGTGAATTGCAGTGTTGTTCAGAGGAAAGCTAGCAAGATTATTAGGGAGTTTTAGTGCCAGTTACCAGTTATAGGAAGCCTACTCTTTCCAGGAAGGGGCATGTCTACTCTTCCTCTCCGGCATCTTACTCAGCTAAGAGCAAGACTCAGGGAGACAGGGCTAGTGATGAAAGTAGCCATGGAATTCAGATCACGCCACGAGGAACTGTTCTTTGCTTTTGGTCATGAGGTCTGTTTACGTAACTGCCACATAGCTTCTGACAATGTTCTGATAAAAAGCTCTGCAAAATAAAACCCTCATTTTTAGCACTTACCAATTTCCGAGACGTAAATACAACATATTCTCTGTTAAGCTATCAGTGCTTTACAACTGGTTAGTAAAATTTCGAGAGTCTGGTAGTGTACTCTCATGAACCAGTGGCAGCCAGCTCCTGAAGATCACTGCCTGTGAAACTGGACTGCACGAAGACAGAGCCAAAGTTTATAAGAGCAAAAACATTAAAGATTTTTCCAATTAGAAGATCTCGTGCTTTTTAAAAATTTATTATTGTTATTAAACTATTTCCATACATCATACATCATATGTCATTTTTCAATTGAATTTAGGGTCACTTCCCTTTCCATGCCCCCCACCCCACCTGAGTTCTTGCACTCTGCCATACATGTCTTGCATCTTTTTCCAAGTCTTTCCAGAGTTTCTTTTTTATGTGAATTTTCATTTTTTTTTAACTTTTTAAAAATTAGTTTTTTTTTTTTTCTGTATGTGTATTAATGTACTGTCTGCATGCAGGTTTGTGCACCCGTGTCGTGCAATGCCGCGGAGGTCAGAAGAGGGTTTCGGATTCCCCTGTAACTGGAGTTCTCCTGGAATTGGAGTCTCAGACGGCTCTCGGCCACCATGTGGGTGCTGGGGATCGAACCCGGGTCCTCTGTAAGAGCGGTCGGCACTCTTAACCGCTAGGCCATCTCTCCAGCCCCAAAAAATTAGTTTATTTTTTATGTGTATGAATGTACTGTCTGCATGTAGGTTTGTGTACCCATGTCCTGCAATGCCACGGAGGTCAGAAGAGGGTGTTGGATTCCCCTGGAACTGGAGTTAAAGATGGTTCTTAGCCACCATGTGGGTGCTGGGAATCAAACCCGGGTCCTCTACAAGAGCAGTTGGTACTCTTAACTGATGAGCCATCTCTCCAGCCCCCAGAGTTTCTTTTTATCAAAGCAGAGGCTTATTGTTTTGGGAAGAACTTCAGTATTTCAGTCTCCCCGACCCCTACCCTTGTTCTTTTGTTGTTATTGTTCTCTCCAACTTGTATTGATTCAATATACATATATATATATATATATACAAATTTTTTTTTTTTTTTTTTTTTTTTTTCTTTTTCTTTTCTGTCCTTCCTTCCTTCTTCCTATCTTCCTTCTTGCTTGCCTTCCCTTCCTTCCTTCCTTCCTCCTTCCTTCCATTCTTCCGTCGCTTCCTTCCTTCCCTTCTCTCTCTCTCTCTCTCTCTCTCACCCTGCGCTCTCTCCCTCGTCTCTCGCTCTCTCGTTTTTATCCTTTCTTTTCTTTCCTTTCTTTTCTTATCTTTTCCCCCCCATTCTTTCTTTCTTTGATATCTTTTTCTTTCTTTTTCTTTCTTTTCTTTCCTTTCTTTTCTATCTTTCTTACTTATTTATCTTTCTCTTTTCTTTCTTTTTATCTATTTCCTTTTTTTTTTCTTTTCTTTCTTTTTCGTTCTTATATCTTTCTTTTTCTTTTCTTTTCTCCGTTCTTCTTTTTTCTTTCTTCTTTTTCTTTCTTTTCTTGTTCTTTTCTTTCTTTTCATTTTTTCTTTCTTTCTGTTCTTTTTCTTCTTTCTATTGTTCTTTCTTTCTTTCTTATTCTTTCTTTTTTCTTTTCTTTTTATTTCTTTCTTTTCTTTCTTTTCTTTCTTTCGGTTCTTTTATTCTTTTCTTTCTTATTCTTTCTGTCTTTCTTTCTTTCTTTTCTGTGCGTTCTTCTTCTTTCCTCTTTCTTGCGTTCTTACTTTTCTTAGGTTCCTGATCTTCTTCGTGTCTCTGTCGTTCTTTATTTTCTTTCTTTTCTTTCTTTCTGTTTTCTTAATTCTTTTTCTTTTCTTCTTTTTTCTCTTTCTTTCTTTTTCTTTCTTTTCGGTATCTTCTTGTCTCATTTCTTTTTCTATCTTTCGTTTTCTTTCTTATTCTTTTCTGCTTTTCTTTCTTTGTATCTTTTCTGTTTACTTTCTTTCCTCTTTCCGTTTCTCTTTCTTTTCTTTCTTATCTTTCTTTTTTTCTTTCTTTCGTCGCTTTTTCTTTCTTTTCCCTTTCTTTTTTCTTTCTTCTTTACTTTCTTATTTCTTTCTTCTTTTTCTTTTTCTTTGCTTTATCTTTCTTTCTATCTTTCGTGGTCTTTCTAAAATATGTCAGGTTTTCCCCAAGGAAGGGCTTGAAGTTTCATTCCGTGGCAAACCCAAACAACAGCATCCTGCCCCATGCTCCACACTGGGTCCCTCCCCCCCATAGTCACCCAAATGAAGTCCAGCAACTTGTTCCTTCCTTGAGCTCCTGCCTGGCCTTCCATGGACAGACGCCTGGCAAGATTCCAACAACTTCAGATCACACTGAAGAGGCTGAAATCCCATAGCCACTCAGTCCACAAGCTGGATGTCTCAGCAGTCCCCACCTTGCACTGAAGGTTTGAAGATTTCTTGAGGAGGATATGATACCTGCAGGCCAATTGATCTTGGTGGTTATTTAGAGTTGCTGTTTTCCCCCCTAAGTCAGTAAGTGCGTATGATCACTAAAATCTACCAGAGAAAATTCTTCACGTATCAGATGACAGAAAGTACTAGTCAGGAAAATCCTACATGTGAGTTTTTCTGGGATTATTAGTGGGATTATGAATATTCCGTATGATATGCAATTAGTGCTGTCCTCGTCTCTACTCCGGGACTTACAGTTCACGTATATGAAGGTAGTGGATCACGGTATTCTCCGCGTGATTTCCTCTTGTTTATTTATTTTATTTTTTTTTTTTAGAGAAACCAAGTTTTTGGAATTTTATTGCTTTTGTTCATCCATTGGGTCCAAAACCCAATCATTTTTCCTTTGTTTTATCTTTGTATGGTCGTTGATTTTTACAAGCTTTTGTTTGAGATTTTTACATCATTTGGCCTTTTAACAAACACGACCCCACACCGTTTTTTTTTTTTTTTTATCTAATTATTGTGTCAGCAAACTTTTGCCTGATTTTAAGGAATTACTTCATCCGATTTTGGCATTTTTTCATTTCATGTTTTTGATTTATTTTATTCGTGTTTTTGGGTTATTTTGTTTTTTTTTGTTTTTTCTATTCTTTCACTCAACCCCCCATTTATCAAACTCCAATGTGTTTCTGCTTCTGGCTAACAAAGCTTCTTTCCTCCACACTAAATGTATGCCAGTAATGAGCAGGTAATATGCACAAACCCCACCAATTTTCCGGCGGCCCCCTGAACGCACATCCCGTTGCAGTGTCATAACCGCGGTGCAACAAAGCCCTATGGCACACAGGCGGTTTCCATCTATAGGAATGGCTAAAACTCGAATGCCGTCTGTTGAATGTGACAATTAGCAATTATGGTTCCACACCCTGGGACAACGATGGGCAGATCTTTAAAGAAAAAGTATGCTCCGATGATCAGAGTTAAGGGGGGACAGGGTTAGGTCATGTGTCGGTCCAACCTGTCTGTGTGTTAAAACTGGGCGTCAATGGTATCTTTGTAACTGTCATGGTCCATGTACTTACGTGAATAAACCTCGGACATGGTAGAAAAAAAGGGAAGTAAAAGGTAGGTTGTTCAGAGTTAATGGATCAGGTAGGTCGGGGCCTGGCCAACCTTTCCGGTGTGTTATACTAGTATCTTCAATGTGGCCCTTTGGTAACTGCATGTGTCCAATTGTACGCCTGTGGGGTCAAAAACAAAGGGCCACTTCAAACGGGCTTGGAGTGATTGTTGTGCACAAACACAAAAACAAAAATGGTGGCTTGACTGGTGGGCCAAATGCCCCCGCGCAAGGTGTTTCAAGGGCCTGGTTTAACCCAGTTTGCCTAGGTGTCTATATTGCCTTTATCTTGAGGTTGTAATTTCTTAGCTGTCCAAATGAAATTTTTTTTCCACAGTATTACAAACAAAAAGTTTTCCTTATATTACAAGTTATTTGTCCATTGGGGTCCAGACATCGAAGATCGGAGTTAAAAACCCGGAGGGGTGCACTGAACAGCTTTTTCTTTGCTTTTTTCTGTTCTGGTTTTCTCCCCTATGCGGGCCACCCTCTGTCGGACCAGAGAACCAGTTTAAATTTTAACAATCCCTGGAGTCAGTCATACGCGGTACGTTTGGACAAGTGGCACAAGTGGCTTCCCCTGCAAGCTCTATCATCTCCTGCCCTTTCAAAGGAAACACCTCATACCCGTTGTGATAGTAGTCAGTTAGTTTATAATATATAGATAGTATATATAGATAGAGAATTTCTGTTTTTCCGAGCAGTTGTGATAAAGTATTTCAATAAGTTCATAGTTTTAAACTAAAGTTGCAAGAAGGGTACACTCGTCAACCTGGCTGTGCGAGAAGTGCAAATTAAATCAGTACCTCGCAAAGCCTTTAAATTATATTCTAAAGGTAGTTTTTTCCATGCATTGATGGTTCAGTATCTTAAGGAATGCATTGGATAAATGTGTGTATATTATGACCGAACTGTTAAACAGCACTAAGCGTATGTCTGTGTCTGAGTGCAATGCTGTACGCTCATACAAACCAAGTTTAAACAATCAGCTCTTGAAGGAATGTGTGATAAATGTGTGTATGTGTAAGACATTGTTTTGAAATGTTTTAGGTAGCATTAGCTTGAGAGCAGTCTGGCCTGGCATATTTTTTGGGTTGCAGGTTTCGTATACATCGTCAATTTATTCATATATTATAGGGTCTTTTAAGCTGTCGATCTCTCTTGTGGAGTTTTGGTGATTCCCATTATTTCAGATATTCTCCATTTTTTCTAGGTTTTTCAAACTTGGTAGAATTAGGTTCTTGGAAGTGTTGCCGGTATGGATTGTGTGATCTGTTCATCATCACTTTTGAGATCTCGCCTTTGCACTTCATCATGGAGTGTAGTATTTGGAGTTTGGTTCCTTCTGTCTTTGGTTAACTGGGCTAAGGTCTGTCTATCTTGTTTTTATTCTTTGCAAAGAACCAACGTTTGGATTCATTGATTTTTTTGGGTATTGTGTTCTTTGGTTCTATTTCATTGAATTTCTGCTCTGATTTTGGTTATTTCGTTCTGCATGTTGCCGTTAGGGTTCATTTGTTGTTGGCCTTTCTCAATGCTTTTTAGCTGCAGTGTTAACAGTTTACGTTGCGCTTTCGGTTTTTTACGAATGTAGGCACCAGGGCTTCCCCTTGAGACTGGTTATAAAAGTATCCCATAGGTTTTGGTGTGTTGTATTGTTTTTTTTTTTTTTTTTTTTTTTGCTTTATTTTTCTTTCTTTACTCCTCCTGGACCCAGCATTAGGTCAGGATGGTGTTGGGTAGGCGCCATGTGTTCGTGTAGATAGTAGGGCTTATCCTGTATTTATATTGAGTTTTATTGTAAGTGGGCTGATAGAAATCAATGAAATGATTGCATCAGTGTTTGGATTTTGTGGAGGTGTCGACGGTGGGCCAGTAGTGGCAGATTTGGGAGAATGTGCCACGGGGTGACTGATAAAAAATAGTTTCTCGGGAGTAAGTAGGGTGGCAGCTTTGGTAGAATGTCGGTGAGGTCCTTTGGTGGATCATAAGCGTTCAGTGTCAGGATGTCTCTTGTTCTTTGTTCCTGTTGCCCTGCACAGGTTCAGTGCGATGGAGAAGTCCCCTATTTTGAGTGTACTGGGGTTTGTGTGACTTGTGGTCCTGAGAATTGTCTTTTATAAACAGTTTGACATGCACCAGAAGTTTGGTGCAATATATATTCATCAAGTGTTTCAATCTTCATGGTGCATTATTTCCTTTGATAAAAGTGTGATGGCCTTCTTTGTCTCTTCTGATTCTTTTACTATAAGACGTCTATTTTTGGTCTCTATATTAGAATAGCAACCCATGCTTTCTTTTTGGTACCATTGCTTGTAATATTTTTTTCAATCCGGTCACGTTACGGTGGGTGCCTGTCCTGAAGGGAGAGGCATTTCTTGTTAGACAGCATATAGATGGGTTTCTGTTGGCAATCCAATATCCCTGGCATGTCTTTTTGATTGGGGATTAGATGTAGTCCAGTAAAGAGTTAAGGTCATGACTGATAGTTTATGTTGCTTTTCTTTCACCTAATTAGTTTCATTTGCAGCGTTTGGGGTTTAGGTTGCTACTCTCAGTAGCTTTTAGTGAATTTCTCCCTCTAGTCCAGTGGGGACAGTTGCTCCTTTCTTGTGTCTTTTGAATTGCTTCAAGTATTTTTTTTTTTTTTTTTTTTTTTTTTTTTTTCTTTTATCTTTTTTATGTCATGGAAATTTTTCCTCTCTCCTTCAACCATAATTGAGCATTTTGCTGGGTAAAGTAACCGGGGTTGGCATCTATAGTTGTTACAACTCGAATAGCTTTGCTCCACCTGCTTCTTTCTTTCAAGTTGTGCGCTGAGAAGTCAGTGTAATTCTGATAGGTTTTTTTTTTTTTTTTTTTTTTTTTGTTTTTCTCTTGTGGCTTAAGGATTTTTGTCTTTGTTGGGTGTCTAGCATTTTAACTATGATGTGGTGTGGAGATTTCTTTTCTGATCTTGTCTTTTTTTTTTTTTTTTTTTTTTTTTTTTTTTTTTTTTTTTTTTTTTTTTTCTTTTTTAGTTTGGGGAAGGGTTCATCTATTATGCTGTTGAGATCTGATCAATACCATGCAAACTCTTGGGATTGCTCTCCTTCCTCTATTCCAGAAGATGCCAAAGAGTTTGATCTTTTTATGTTTCCACAGTCCTGGTTCTTCACGTTGTGTGTATTTTTAAAATTTTTCATAGTCCTTACTTAGGTGTGTATGCCCCCTGGGGGGGTATCAATCATCCGTCCCCTAATGTCTTTATTCTGCTTCCGCCATTCTAGCTTATGAGGCTTTATCCAGTTCGTTCCAGTTGATTGGAGGAAGGTGTTTGATTTCCTTTCATTTTGTCTCGTGATTTCTTTAGTCGTGTCCACTTCTTGGAGCTTCTCAATCTCTTCCGATAGCTCTTTGCTTCGAGGGTTGATTTCCATAGCGTTTTCAACATAGGATCGTTTCAGTGTTTCCACTGCCCGTCTGAGTTATGTAAGTCTCTCTGCTTCTAGGTCCTTCTTGAGTTTTCATGATGTCTCTTTCTTAATTCTTTGATTCGCTCTTTATAAACTTGTAGTCCTTTAAATATTCAATGTACTTCGAATATTTGTGTCCTGGGCCCTCCCCAGGGGATCCCACTGTAGGAACTTCCACAGGGTTGGTAGAGCTTGGGTTGGAATCATCCTGGAACTTTCCCATGTTGTCGTCTTCGTTGTGTCCCTGGCAAGTGGGTTTCTCTTTGCCTGGGTATTCCATTTGATCCCAAATGCCTCGTCAATGTGTTGAAGCTTGCTGTTTGCTTTGCCATCCTTCAGAGGCCATTCATGGCACTGTTTGTTTGATTGATTTTTTTTTTTTTTTTTTTTTTTTTTTTTGTTTGTTTGCTTTCTCTTTTTTCTCTTGGGTCTAAATTACTTTTCACTTTCTGTTCTGAAGTTTCTCCAAATAAAAGTCCACTTGGACACGCTTGCAGCCTTGGTGGGGGTGTGGTGGGGAGAGTGGAGGGATTTGTGTTGCTGAGTCGTACACATGTGCGTCGGTGGTCTTGGGAGATCTCAGATATCAATACTCACACAACCCTACGTATTATACCAGCTGGGAGGACAAATCTTTCCCCACAGCCACACAAGCCACACAAGCCAACGTGGGCCAAAGACAACGAAATCCATTCAAACAATCCACCTGGCTGACACCCACTTCCACCTGGGCTTCAGGGGTTGGTCTTGGGAGATCCCCCTTTCCTTTTTATTTTTTACATAGAATTATAATATGGATATTGCTGACAGAAAAATACTGCTTTTCTAAGTACTTTTTAAATATTTAGAAATTTTAAAATGCGCATAGAGGAGGGGCAGTATCTATCTATATCAATCTAATCTATCATCCATCTAAGCTAGACTATCTATCTATCATCACATCTGTTCTCATTCATTCCTCATCCCTTCTAATTTTCTAGGAAAGTAATTCAGATAATCCTCCTTACAAGTGTGTTGGAGCAAACCAGCCTGTGCAGAAAAAGCATGCTTCATAGGAATCCCAGGCAGACCTGCTCAAGAGTCAGCAGTTCCATGTGCAATTTTCCTCTGATAGGTCAAAAAAAAAAAGTGTGTTGGGCCAGGCATTGTGGTACCCACCTTAATAAATCCAGAACTTGGGAGACAGTGGCAGATGGATCTTGTGAGGCTGATTCTAGGCTGAATCTACATAGTGACTACGACTACTGGGGGCTACAGGGAGACCCTGTCGGCAAAAAAAAGAAAAAAAAAAAAACTGGTAAGAAAGAACCAGAAACCATTGTAAACATGTAAGTTTGGGCTGATAAAATATGTTTTACCCATCAACTGAGATAGTGATATAGGCCCTTGATATAGTAGATTATATAGCACTCAGAAGAGTGAATGTGTAGATGGCACAGTTTGGGTAGGCCTTGGTTGCATAATGAGATCTTTCTAAAAAAACAAAAATTTGTTTTATGTTAATATAGAAGTTTTACCATATTTTGGGGCTGGAGAGAGGGCCTAGTGTTTAAGAGCAACGACCTCTCGTTACAGAGGACCCGGGTTTTGATCCCCAGCACCCACATGGCAGCCGAGAAACCGTCTGAAACTAATTCCAAGGAGAACTCCATTTCCAGGGGAATCGCGAGACCCTCTTCTGAAACCTCTGCGGCATTTTGCAACACACGGGTGCACAGATTTGTGATGCACAGTACATTCAGACCATACAAATAAATAAAAATTAATAATAATAAAAATAATAAATAAATTTTACATATTTATGTTAAACCAAAAATAACCATCACTTCATAGTTTCAAGTGATGACCAGTAGTTTGGATGGCCAATATCAAAGAAGTCCTGAATAGTGAAGAAGAATATTTTACTTTTCTTCCCCATAAAATCAAGTATTGGCTTGAAAATTAAAATCAAACAATGTACTCCTTGGAGTGAGGTGAACAGAATTACGAGTCATGGGACAAGTCTTTTGCTTTCCTAGTTTTTTGGGGGGGTCTTTTTGAGACAAAGTCCCGCCCTTGTATCTCAGTTGTCCTGGAAGCTCGTCTCATGTTTGACTCACAGGATTCTCCTGCTCTGACTTCCCAAGTTGGCTAGGATTAAAAGGGCAAGAAACCGATCACCACTGAACCCAACAATTTTTTTGTGAGTTAGAAACCAGAACTGACTAAGGCTAACTTGACTGTCAATGGTTAATCCTTGGTGTCAACGTGAACTGGACTAAGGAAACAAATAGATAAAAAGTGTGCGCTTCTAATTGTACCACACACCCCTCAACCCAGATGGCCCACCCCCCTAAATGTGGGTGTTACCTTCTGATGGGAGGCATTATTTAAGGCGCACGGCAAGCGGGAGCTTGCCCTTTTTTTTTGTTTTTTTTTTCCTTCTTCCTGCGGCTGGCCTCTCTCATCTGGTGAGTATGTCTTGCTGCCGTGATCAACCTTTCAGATCCAAGCATGTACTGAAACTGGCATATCTCCTGGAATTTTTTTGTTTGTGGAGGTTTCTTCTATGTTCCAGTATGTTGTCGATTTTGGAGAAGGTTCCACGGGGTGCTGAGTAGGAACATGTATTCTCTGGTCTTAGGGTGGAATCTTTGGTAGAGTCTGTGAGGTCCATTTGCGTATCATATCGTTAGGTTCTGATGTCTCTCTGTTCTTTGTCCTGTTGACCCTGTCCAAAGGTTCAGGCTGAGTGTGGTATTGAAGTCCCTACTATGAGTGTACTGGGGTTCCGTGTGTGACTTTGGTCCTGGAGAATTGTCTTTATAAAGTTGATGCACCAGAGTTTGGTGCATATATATTCATTAATTGTTAATCCTTCCTGGTGAATTGTTCTTTTGATAAAAATGTAATGGCCTTCTGGCCTTCTTTGTCTCTTCTGATTCTTTTCTATAAAGGTCTATTTTGTCTGATTATTAAAATAGAACACCTGCTTTCTTTTGTTACCATTTTGCTTGGACTATTTTTTTCCATCCTTGCCCTTTAAGTGGTGCCTGTCCCTTGAAGGTATAAGATGCATTTCTTGTAGACGTCATATAGATGTGTTTTGTTTACTAATCCATTATCCTTGTCTATGTCCTTTGATTGGGGGATTTAGTCCCTTAATATTTAAAGTTAATGGGACTGATAGTTAGTGTTGCTTCTTTCACTATTATTCATTTGCAGTTTGGGTTAGGTTTCTACTTATGCAGTTATGCTTTTATTGATTTCTCCCTCTAGTGCCTGGGGACAGTTGCTCCTTTTCTCTGTTCTTTTGGCATTTGCTTCAAGTATTCTCTTGAAGGGTTGGTTTTCTAGACCATTGTGTTCTTTCATCTTGTTTGTCATGGACGATATTTTTCTTCTTCCTTTAACTATACTTGACATTTTTTTCTTGGGTATTAGTAACCTGGGTTGGCATCTACGCCTTTAACACTCGGAATGCTTTGCTCCCCGTTTATCTTGCTTTCATAGTTTGCACTGAGGAAGTCAGTTGTTAATTTCTGATAGGTTTCCCCTTATAGGTCACTTGGTGTTTTTCTCTTGTTGCTTTAAGGATTTCTGTCTTTGTTTTGGGGCTGTTTCTACATTTTAACTAGATAGGTTGTGGAGAATTTTTTCTGATCTTGTCTGTTTGGAGCTCTGTGTGCTTCTTGTATTTGATAGTATTGGTTTTTCTTTTTTGTTTGGGGAAGTTTCCTCTATTATTCTGTTGAAGGATTCGATCAATACCATTTCTCTTGGGATTCTTCTCCTTCTCTCTTCTATGCTGCAGAGGTTTGTTCTTTTTATAGTGTCCCACAGTTTCCTGGTTCTTTCAACTTTGTGTTACAATTTTTAACTTTTCCTCGTCTTTCACTTGTTTTTCTTCTGTTTTATCATCCCGGTCTAATATTCTTTCTTCTGCTTCCTCCATTCTACTTATGAGGCTTTTTCCATTCCTTTCCATTGATTGATTGAATGTGATTTCCTTTTTCATTTTTCTCTGTATTTCCTTAGTATTTCTATTTCTTTTTGGCGCTTCTCAATCTCTTTCCTATACGCTCGTTTGCTTCGAGGGTTGGGGTCCAGAGCTTGGTCAACATCGGATCGGTCAGTGTTTTTCATTCCTTCTGAGGTTGTAATTCTCTCTCTCTAGGAAATATGCTTCCCTTACTCAGTGACAGAATTACTAGTCATGAAAATCCTACTTTGTGAGTTTTTCTGGGAATTATTATTATTATTATTATATTCCTTATGATATGCATCTAAGTTACGTGTCTCTCTCCTTGACTTAGCAGTTCTACTTTACTGAAGTTAAGTTGTCACGGTTTCTCTCATTGATTTCTCTTTTTATTTTATTTTTTTTAGAGAAACCAAGTTTTGATTTTATTGCTTTTTCATCCATTTCCAAAACACAATCAATTTTCCTTTTTTACTTTTGTATGGATAGTTAATTTTTACAAGCTTTTGTTTGAGATTTTTACATCATTTGGCTTTTTAACAAACACCGTTTTTTTTTTTTTTATATATTTTGTTCACAAAACTTTTGCCTGATTTTAAGGAATTACTTCAGATTTTGGCATTTTCCATTTCATTGTTTTTTCTTTATAAACCCCATTTTATTCAGAAATCCATTTTGTTTCTGCTTCTGGATACAAGCTTCTTTCCACAAACTAAATTTATTCTCATTAAATTAGCAGGTAATATGCACAAGCCACCAGATTTTCCTGCCTGCCCTGACCGCCATCCTTTGCAGGTGTACATAAACAGCCTGTGCAACAAAGCACAGTATGGGCACACAGGCTGTTTCCATCTAAGTAGATGTCTAAAACTCTAAATGATTCTGTGGAAATGTGACAATTGCAATTAATGGTTCCACAGCCCTGGACAACGATGGGCAACTTTAAATAAAAAAGGTATTCTCCTATTGTTCAGAGTTAATGGATACAGTTAGGTCATGTGTCTGTCCAACCTGTCTGTGTGTTATAACTGTTCTTCAATGTGTCTTTGTAACTGTCATGTGTCCATGTACTCCTGTGTCAAAACAAAGTGGCCACTTCAAACTTCTTTTATTATGTGTTGTGCACAAACACAAAAACAAAAATTATATTGTTTACTTTTGGCATGCCTCTCAAATTTTTTCAAGGGCCTGATTTGAACCCAGGTTCCTAGGTGTCTACATTGCTTATCTGAAGGTTTTATTTCTTATCTGTCCAAATTATTTTTTTCCACAGGTATTACAACTAAAAATTTTTCTTTACCATTTTTTCTTGTTTCCAGACATCTGAAGATCTGATTTTAACCCTTATGGGTTCACTAACAGATTTTTTTCTTTCTTTTCTTTTTCTCCTATGCTGTGCCACCATCTTTCTGACCAGAGACCATTTTAAAAAATCCCTGGATTCATTCATACTCTGGTACTTGGACAGTGGCACATGGCTTCCCCTGCAATCTCTTCCTTTCAATGAAACAGCCTCAGTACCTTTGATATTGTCAGTTATTTAAATATATATATATATATATATATATATAATTTCTGTTTTCCATCATTTGTTAAAGTATTTCAATAAGTTCATAGTTTTAGAACCAAAGGTGCAAGATGTCATCTCAGCCTTGGCAGTGCAATTAATCAGAGCTGCAAGCTTTAAATTATATTTCTAAAGGTGTTTTTTCCAATGCATGTGATGGTTCAGTATCTTAAAGGAATGTGTGGATAAATGTGTGTATGTGTATGACACTGTTAAACAGCACATTAACATCTGTCTGTGTATGATTGCAATGCATGTGACTGCTCAGTACAAACACTAAGTTAAAAATCTCTTGAAGGAATGTGGGGATACATGTGTGTATGTGTATAACATTGTTGAAATGTTTTATAGAATTCTGCTGTGAAGCCGTCTGGGCCTGGGCATTTTTTAGTTGGCAGGTTTCTTATTACATCTTCAATTTATTCATATATTATAGGGTCTTTTAAGCTGTCGATCTCTTCTTGGTTGAGTTTTGGTGATTCCCAGGATTTCAGATACTCATCCATTTTTTCTAGGTTTTCAAACTTGGTAGAATATAGGTTTTTGAAGTATTCCTGTATGATTGTGTGGATCTTTTCATCATCTGTTGTGATATCTCCCTTTTCATCATGGATTGTATTGATTTGGAGTTGTTCCTTCTTTCTTTTGGTTAACTGGGCTAGAGGTCTGTCTATCTTGTTTATTCTTTCAAAGAACCAACTTTTGGATTCATTGATTTTTTTGTATTGTTTTCTTTGTTTCTATTTCATTGATTTCTGCTCTGACTTTTGTTATTTCTTTCTGTCTGTTGCCTTTAGGGTTCATTTGTTGTTGCCTCTCAAGTGCTTTTAGCTGCAGTGTTAGACAGTTACTTGTGCTCTTTCTGTTTTTCTAATGTAGGCACCCAGGGCTTCCCACTTAGGACTGTTTTTAAAGTATCCCATAGGTTTTGTTGTGTTGTATTATCATTGTCTTTCAGTTCCAGGAATGCTTTTATTTCTTTCTTTATCTCTTCCTTGACCCATTCATTATTCAGGATTGTGTTGTTTAGTCTCCATGTGTTCTTGTAGATAGTAGGGCTTATCCTGGTATTAATATTGAGCTTTATTGTAATGTGGTCTGATAGAATGCATGAAATTATTTCAATCTTTTTGTATTTGTGGAGGTTTCTACTGTGTTCCAGTATGTGGTCGATTTTGGAGAATGTTCCACGGGGTGCTGAGTAGAAAATGTATTCTCTGGTATTAGGGTGGAATATTTGGTAGATGTCTGTGAGGTCCATTTGGTGTATCATATCGTTCAGTTCAGATGTCTCTCTGTTCTTTGTCCTGTTGACCTGTCCAAAGGGTTCAGTGCGGTATTGAAGTCCCCTACTATGAGTGTACTGGGGTTAGTGTGTGACTTGTGGTCCTGGAGAATTGTCTTTATAAAGTTTGATGCACCAGAGTTTGGTGCATATATATTCATAATTGTTAAATCTTCATGGTGAATTGTTCCTTTGATAAAAATGTAATGGCCTTCTTTGTCTCTTCTGATTTCTTTTACTATAAAGTCTATTTTGTCTGATATTAAAATAGCAACACCTGCTTTCTTTTTGGTACCATTTGCTTGGAATATTTTTTTCCATCCTTTCACTTTAAGGTGGTGCCTGTCCTTGAAGGTAAGATGCATTTCTTGTAGACAGCATATAGATGGGTTCTGTTTCCTAATCCAATATCCCTGTCTATGTCTTTTGATTGGGGGATTTAGTCCATTAATATTTAAGGTTATGACTGATAGGTTAGTGTTGCTTTCTTTCACCTTATTATTCATTTGCAGTTTGGGTTTAGGTTTCTACTTCTGCAGTTATGCTTTTATTGATTTCTCCCTCTAGGTGCCTGGGGACAGTTGCTCCTTTCTTCTGTCTTTTGAATTGCTTCAAGTATTCTCTGAAGGGTTGGTTTTCTAGACATGTATTCTTTCATCTTGTTTATGTCATGGAAGATTTTTCTCTCTCCTTTAACTATAATTGACATTTCTGCTGGGTATAGTAACCTGGGTTGGCATCTATAGTCCTTTAACACTCGGAATGCTTTGCTCCACGTTCTTCTTGCTTTCATAGTTTGCACTGAGAAGTCAGTTGTAATTCTGATAGGTTTCCCCTTATAGGTCACTTGTTGTTTTTCTCTTGTGGCTTTAAGGATTTTGTCTTTGTTTTGGGTGTCTAGCATTTTAACTATGATAGGTGTGGAGAATTTCTTTTCTGATCTTGTCTGTTTGGAGCTCTGTGTGCTTCTTGTATTTGTATTGGTTTGTCTTTTTTTAGTTTGGGGAAGTTTTCATCTATTA
Organism: Rhizomys pruinosus; assembly: GCA_009823505.1. Lineage (NCBI taxonomy): Eukaryota > Metazoa > Chordata > Mammalia > Rodentia > Spalacidae > Rhizomys > Rhizomys pruinosus. The sequence goes on along the minus strand of VZQC01004283.1, from coordinate 9,022,647 downwards.
TTCTGTTGAAGATCTGATCAATACCATTCTCTTGGGATTCTTCTCCTTCCTCTATTCCTATGATGCAGAGGTTTGATCTTTTTATAGTGTCCCACAGTTCCTGGTTCTTTCACTTTTGTGTATTTTTAAATTTTTCATAGTCTTTACTTGAGGTTTTTATTCTGTGTTATCATCCAGGTCTAATATTCTTTATTCTGCTTCCTCCATTCTACTTATGAGGCTTTTTCCATTCCTTTCCAGTTGATTGGATGAATGTTTGATTTCCTTTTTCATTTTGTCTCGTGATTTCTTTAGTATTTCCACTTCTTTGGAGCTTCTCAATCTCTTCCTATAGCTCTTTGCTTCGATGGTTGGTTTCCATATCTTTTTCAACATAGGATCTTTTCAGTGTTTCCACTTCCTTCTGGAGTTTGTAATTCTCTCTCTCTAGGTCCTTCTTGAGTTTTTCATTCTCTTTTCTTAATTCTTTGATTCGCTCTTTATACTCTTGTACTTCTTTAAGTATGTTCAAAATTGTACTTCTAATATCTGTGTCCTGGGCCATCCCCAGGGGGATCCCACTGTAGTAATCTTCCACAGGGTTGGTAGAGCTTGGTTTGGAATCATCCTGTACCTTTCCCATGTTGTCTCTTCTTTGTGTCCCTGGCATATGGGTTTCTCTGTGCCTGTATTCCAATGTGAATCCCAAATGCCTCTTCATTGTGTTGAAGGCTTGCTTTGCTTGCCTCCTTCAGATGCCTTCATTGTTTGTTTGATTGATTTGTTTTTCTCCTTTTCTCCTTGCTTATGGAGTGCTGACTCGTCTAAGTTTAGGCTTTCTATTGGAAGTCTAACTCACTCTTCACTTTCTGTTCTGAAGTTTCTCCAAATAATCCACTTGGACACTCCTTTGGCAATCCCAGTTGGTGGGGGTGTGTGGGGGTGTGGGGGTGTGTGTTGCTGTTTACCTGTGCTTCAGGTGGTCTTGGGAGATCCCTGATCTCAAGACTCACACAAACCCACCTTTTATACCAGCTGGGAGGACAACTCTGCCCCCCACAGCCACACAAGCCAACTGGGCCAAAGACAACGAAATCCATTCAAACAATCCACCTGGCTGAAGCACCCAGCTCCTACCTGTGCTTCAGGTTGTCTTGGGAGATCTCCCTTCTCTTTTTATTTTTTACATAGAATTATAATATGGATATTGCTTAAGATAATAGCTTTCTAATACTTTTTAATTATTTAGAAATTTTAGAGCATAGAGGAGGGGCAGTATCTATCTATATCATCTATCTATCTATCTATCTATCTATCTATCTATCTATCTATCATCTATCATCTCTATCCATCCATCACCTTCTAATTTTCTAGAAAGTAATTCATTATCCTCCTTACAAAAGTGTGTTGGGAGCACACCAGACTTGCAGAAAAAGCATGCTTCAGAGGAAGCCGAGGCAGGCCTGCTCAAGAGGCAGCAGTTCCATGTGCAATTTTCCTCTGATAGGTCAAAAAAAAAAAGTGTGTTGGGCCAGGCATTGTGGTACCCACCTTTAATCCCAGCACTTGGGAGACAGTGGCAGATGGATCTCTGTGAGGCTGATTCTAGGCTGATCTACATAGTGAACTACAGGACATCTGGGGCTACAGGGAGACCCTGTCTCAAAAAAAAAAAAAAAACTGGTAAGAAAGAACCAGAAACCATTGTAAACATGTAAGTTTGGGCTGATAAAATATGTTTTACCCATCAACTGAGATAGTGATATAGGCCCTTGATATAGTAGATTATATAGCACTCAGAAGAGTGATGTAGTAGGATGGCAACGTTATGGTTAGCCTTGATTACATAATGAGATCCTTTCTAAAAAAACAAAAATTTGTTTTATTTAATATAAATTTTACATATTTGGGCTGGAGAGATGGCCTAGTGGTTAAGAGCACCGACCGCTCTTACAGAGGACCCGGGTTTGATCCCCAGCACCCACATGGCAGCCGAGAACCGTCTGAAACTCCAATTCCAGGAGAACTCCAGTTCCAGGGGAATCCGAGACCCTCTTCTGACCTCTGCGGCATTGCACGACACGGGTGCACAGATTTGCATGCAGACAGTACATTCATACACATACAGAAATAAATAAAAATTAATAATAATAAAAAATAAATAAATAAATTTTACATATTTATTTTAACCATCACTTCATAGTTTCAAGTGATGACCAGTAGTTTGGATGGCCAATATCAAAGAAGTCCTGAATAGTGAAGAAGAACTATTTATTTTCTTCCCCATAAATCAGGTGATTGGCTGAAATTAATCAAAGACAATGTACTTCCTTGAGTGAGTGACAGAATTACTAGTCATGACAATTCTTTTTCTTTCCTTTTTTTTGGGGGGGTCTTTTTGAGACAAAGTCTCCCTTGTATCTCCAGTTGTCCTGGAACTCGCTCTGTTTGAACTCACAGGGATCTGCCTGCCTCTGACTCCCAAGTGCTAGGATTAAAGGCATGCACCACTACACCCAACAATTTTTTGTGAGTTCAGCACCAGAACTGAACTAAGGCTAGACTGCTGTCATGGTTAATCCTGGGTGTCAACTTGACTGGACTAAGGAACAAATAAGAGAAAAGGGTCTTCTGATTGGACCACCTCAACCCGGATGGCCCACCCTAAATATGGGTGTTACCTTCTGCTGGCAGGCAGTATTTAAGGCCACGGCAGCGGGAGCTGGCCCCTTTTTTCCTTCTTCCTGCGGCTTGCCTCTCTCTCATCTGGTGAGTTTGTCTTGCTGCTGTGATCAACCTTTCGGATCCCAGCGTGTACTGAGACTGGCAGATCTCCTGGAATCCATTCGGGCCTTCAGCACTAGACTGGGACTCCTGAGACATCCAGCCTTGCGGACTGAGCAGTTCCCTGGATTCCCGGCCTCTCCAGTTCGGCGCTACTGTTGAGCTCCGTCACGTGAGCAAATCAATAAATTGTATATAGTTATATATATTCATCCTGTTGCTTCTGTTTCTTTAGAGAACCCTGACTAATACAGATTTTGGTACCAGAAGTGGTTCTAGAGAAACAGAATTGAAAGGATGAATTTCTTTAGTGGGCTTGGTAGCCTCTGGAGCCAGCTCTCCAACCCAATGAAGCCTAGAGTTACTGAAGGCTCTCCTGGTGGCATGAAGAGGAATGATAATCCTTGGTGCAGACTATTTGATCTAATTATGAAGATAGATCCATTTGACTCACCTAACTCACCTCTTGTGAGAAGCAAGGAATTTAGCGACTCTATATATAAAACGTTCGAGAAATTGCAGAAAAATCAGGAAAATAATGATGTTGCCTTGTTGCTCCTAGCATGTCTGGATAAACTGTTAGACGAAAATATGGAGCTCGGTGATAAAAATGACCAGCTCCGGATTCGAAACAACAGTTTAAAGGTTTCCAAGTGTGCTCTGGAAGAGAATCTTCTCTCCAGCAGCCAAAGAGCTAAAGCAGCAGAAAATCAAGCTGGAGCCCTTATTATACGGTTGGCTGATTTACAACGCAAATTTAATTCCCAGCCACGAAAAGTGTCAGCAGTTAAAGTGAGAGCACTGGTGGGGAAAGGGTGGAACCCTGAAACTTGGGATGGAGATGTGTGGGAGAACTATGATGATGAGGATTTTGAACCCTCGGATTCTGAGGGATTTTCTTTATCTGAGGAATTAACCTCCCCACCCTCAGCAGAGAATCCACACCCTGCAGATCCCTCCTCCCCACCCTTGCCTGAGGAAATTAATCCCCCCCTCCCAGTGGGAGCTGATGTCCCTCAGGGCCCAACAATTGTTGCCTCTAGACCTATAACCAGATTGAAGTCTAAGCAAGCCCCTCAAGGTGAGATAGAAAGTGTGGTCCACGAGGAGGTGCGATATACTACTAAAGAAATTAATGAGTTTGCTGATTCATTCCGGCAGAAGCCTAAGGAATATGTGTGGGAATGGATTTTAAGGGTGTGGGATAATGGTGGAAGGAATATAAAATTGGATCATACTGAGTTTATCGATATGAGCCCACTGAGTAGAGATTCTAGGTTTAACATGGAAGCTCGAGCAGTTAAAAAAGGTGTTAAAAGTTTATTTGAATGGTTGGCTGATGTATTTATTAAAACATGGCCTACTAACAGCGAGTTAGAGATGCCTGATATTCCTTGGCTTAGTATTGATGAAGGGATTGTGAGGGTCAGGCAGATGGGCATGCTCGAGTGGATTCGAAGTGTAAAACCACATTCTCCACAATATGAGGACCCAGAGGACATGCCACTCACTGAATTTATAAGATGGAAAGTACTGAGAGAGACACCAGAACATTTGAAGAGCTTTGTTTTTGCTCTATTTCTTATGCCAGATCTTACAGTTAGAGAAGTTGTGGCTCG
>VZQC01004283.1:8943563-9017353 GCA_009823505.1 Rhizomys pruinosus | reverse complement strand
TTTTCCTTCTTCCTGCGGCTTGCCTCTCTCTCATCTGGTGAGTTTGTCTTGCTGCTGTGATCAACCTTTCGGATCCCAGCGTGTACTGAGACTGGCAGATCTCCTGGAATCCATTCGGGCCTTCAGCACTAGACTGGGACTCCTGAGACATCCAGCCTTGCGGACTGAGCAGTTCCCTGGATTCCCGGCCTCTCCAGTTCGGCGCTACTGTTGAGCTCCGTCACGTGAGCAAATCAATAAATTGTATATAGTTATATATATTCATCCTGTTGCTTCTGTTTCTTTAGAGAACCCTGACTAATACAACTGCAAAGATGTGGGATCCCTTCTGTGAAAATGCTTCCAGGTGGGAACAGACAAATAACCACAAAGCAGCTGGGCAGGTGTGCAGAGAGGAGTCCTCATCTCTGATGTAGGAGCTTCTACTGGCTCCACACAAGATTTAATAGGCAAAGATTAAGGTGTCACAAGTGATTCTATGTGAAATAGTCATAAACCCTGGCTCAAAAACTTTTCCCCCAAGAGCTGTTCTATTCATTAGTATGTTTTTATAATCATTCTCTGCTTCTAAAATAAGAATATATAATTATTACAATAAAATTAGTCTTTATACATATGGCCTTCGAAGTAAGATCAATTTACTACTAGGACAATATTAGTGGAGGAATTGTGTCTTCTGACCTGAAATCCATTTTTTTTTAAATTCTAAAATGCCAGTGGCCAGACTATGCTTTGACTTCCATATAAGTTACTGATGATGTAATCTGTAAGATAAGATGAGGTCATATTTGAGTAAGGTGGGCACCTAATTCAACAACTGACATTCATACAAAAAAGGTTAATTTAAACATAGACATGCATATAAGGTGAATACTGTGAACACAGTGTAAGAGATAGGAGTGATATTGTTATAACCCAAAGAAAATCAGAGATTGTTAGCAAACTACCATAGCAAGGAGATGACCGGCATGGGAGTTTCATAGCAAGAAGTGTCCAACCCTCCTAATCCCTTGATCTTGGACATCTAGCCTCTAAAAATGCAAAGCAATCCATCCCTTTCTTTAAACCATCAGTTTGTAGCTGTTTGTTAAAACATTCCTAGTAAATGAATGTAGACTACATAAAATAAACCACATGAAGTGCTCTGCTGATGCGCAGCACTGTGTTGTTACAGTAGAGTGAGGTGGGGCGATGCAGATTCATTCTCTTCAGGGAAGATTCTGCTCTTGAGATACTTTATACTAAAGACCTTGGGTAGCTTTTCTCATGATGTATAGAAAAGGATCACTGAAAAGTTTATAGGAGTAAAAGAATTGAGACTGATTGAGATGATCCCTACTCCATGCCACTTGAGACTAAAAAATCTGAGATTTGGTTTCTTCACACATAAAAATAGTATGAAATATCTTCATCACAGGGTTATTATAAAATTTATTATGTGATAAGTAAATTACACATAAAATCCATAAATGATACTTTTTGTTTTTTAATTGGACAAAGTCCATCCAGCCCTAGGTAATTGGGTTGACTAGTTTGAGTAAATATGCTACAGGTTCTAACTGTCCTCTGTGTTCTTGGGTCAGAGTGCCATCCCTTTATTAACACTGACATATAAATTAAATGGCTTTTCTAATTTGGGTATGGCTAACATAAGGGCAGGAATTAAGACTTGTTTAAGATCTTCTATTAGTTTGAGTTAAAACATTTAGTTTCCATAATATTCTAGATTGCTTCCTATTCTGTGATAAAGCAGTCTGACCAAAACCAACTTGGGGAGAAAAGGGTGCATTTATGTGTCCTGGTCACAGTTCATTCTCGAGGGAAGCTGAGGCAGGAATCGGGAGACAGGAAGTGAAGCAGAGACTATGAGGAATGCTGCTTATTGGCTTACTCTTCTGAGACATGCTCAACCTGGATTTTTTTTTAATTTTATTTATTTCTGTATGTGTATGAATGTACTGTCTGCATGTAGGTTTGTGCACCTGTGTCGTGCAATGCCACGGAGGTCAGAAGAAGGTCTCGGATTCCCCTGGCACTGGAGTTCTCCTGGAATTGGAGTTACAGATGGTTCTCAGCCGCCATGTGGGTGCTGGGGATTGAACCTGGGATTTTTATACAACCCAGGACGACATGCCCAGGTTGGCACAACCAGCAGTGAGCTGGTCCCTCCTATATCACTTAGTGATCAAGAAAATGCCTCATAAACATGTCCACAGGGCAATCTAATACAGAAAATTCCCCAGTGGAGGTTGGCTTTTCCCAGGTCCCAGATGTTCCCGGAGCCCTTTTTGGTCTGGGTTAGGGGAAATTCAAGAACACCTTCTATGCTATAGCAGAGATTCCACCCCAAAGTATCTATACATGTGGTGTTCCACCTCTGCTGCTACCTGGTTCCCAGGCAAATCAAGGGGCAGACTTTCCAATTTTAGTTTTGGGGAGACTAGAGGGTTTATTCAGGCTTGCTCACTGAGAAAATGGGGACAGGGTATCACTTAACTCACTGAGCAACAAATCTCTTTTCCCTCATGGCTGCCCAGAGTCCTGGCATGGGTTTGGTGACTCCTCTCCATGATGACAAAATGATGAGCCCAGCCAGCCCCATGTGGCTGATTTTCTTATGCCCCTTTTGCTGGATAGCTTTAGTGTCAACTTGACACACCTGGGTTGAGGGGGCCTCAGTTGGGGAACTGGCTCCATTGGATTGGCATGTGGCCACGTCTGTGGAGTACTGTCTTGATTGTCAGGCAATGTGGGAGGGCCCAGCCCACAATGAGTAGTGCTACCCTGGGCAGGTTGTTGTGTACTGTATAAGAAGGCAGGCTGGGCATGAGCCAGGGGAGCAAGCCAGTGAACAGCATTCCTCCATGGCCTGTGCTTCAGCTCCTGCCTCCAGGTTCCTGCCCTGAGTTCCTGCCTTAGGCTCCCTTGGTGATGAACTGTGACCCAGGATATGTAAGCTGAATAAACCCTTTCCTCCCCAAGTCGGTGTTGGTCAGAGTGTTTTGTCACAGCAATGGAAGACAAACTAGAACAGAAATTGGTACCAGAAAAGTGTGGTATTGCTGTGACAGGCCTGATCTTGGTGTTTTGGGGAAGGATTGTGGAGGCATTTGGAACTTTGGGCTGGGAAGATCATTGAATGCCTAAAGATAGTTGCTGTGGAGCTTGGAGCAGTTTTGCTGAAGGAGTTGTAGAAGATGGAGGCCTGGCTTGTGAAGTTTCTAGTTTCAAAGGGGAGTAGAGATCATCAGGACTGTGGGTTCTGGTCAGCTAGGACTGAAGAATCAGCTGTAAGTAACAAGAGACCAGAACCTGAAGTGAAATCTTTGTTGTACTGGGACAATTGATGCTGGTTAGCTGGGCTGAAAAATCAGCCGTAAGTAACAAGAGACCAGCATCACTGTGGTGAAATCTTCTGGGAAGAATTTCTTGAGGGTCAGCACACAGAAGCTATGATCCAGAGGGGGCCTGAGCCTCCATCTCAAGCCAGAAGCAGGACTTGGTAACATGTCAGAGTCTCCTATATGGTTCTGGTGTTGAAATTTGAGGGGGTCACAGAAGCAGCTGAGGCTTGGCACTGTGAGAGGTCAGGAAGGATCATTGGTGGAAGTGCACCTCGGTTGCAGTGAAGACCCCAGGATTGCAGGGGTCATGGAGAGAAGCTGAGGCTTTGCACCAGGAGAGGTCAGAAGAGACCATTGGTGAAGGTGCTGCCTCAGTTTCAGTGGCAACCCCAGCTTTTTGGAGATGCCGGGACCATGGGATGACCACCAAGAGCAGCAGCAGGTGTGAATGGAGCTGGCCTGGGCCTGCAAGATGAGCTGTGTGTGCTGTGGACGGTAGAGTCGGAGAGGGGGAGCTGCCAAAACCCTTTGGAGCCCAGAAGATCGTGAGTGAATCCCAGGTGTCCAGCGTTGAGCTACTTTGCTGGACTTAGGTTTTGTTTGAGAGTGACTGATTCTTCCCCTTGAAATAAGACAGTACTTTTGGATTTTACAGCAGCCCACAGTTAAGAGACTTTTAACGGACTGTGAACTTTTAAGTGTTTGGACATTTTAAGGACTGTGGGGCTTTTAAGATTATACTGTCTTAGTTTGTGATTAATGTTAACATCATACTTTGGGGATAAGAACTGGAAAGGTGGTGGTTTAATAGTGATGTGCTTTGTGTGTCAAGTTGACAAGGGGTCAATTGTGCTGGATAGCTTTAGTGTCAACTTGACACACCTGGGTTGAGGGAGCTTCAGTTGGGGAATTGGCTCCATTGGATTGGCCTGTGGCCACATCTGTGGAGTATTGTTTTGATGGTCAAGCAGTGGGGGGGGGGAGCCCACAATGAGTAGTGCCATCCTGGGCAGGTTGTTGGTGTATCATATAAGAAGGCAGGCTGGGCATGAGCCTGGGGAGCAAGCCAGTGAACAGCATTCCTCCATGGCCTGTGCTTCAGCTCCTGCCTCCAGGTTCCTGCCCTGAGTTCCTACCTCGGGCTCCCTGAGTGATGAACTGTGACCCAGGAGAAGTGAGCTGAATAAACCCTTTCACCCCCAAGTTGGTGTTGGTCAGAGTGTTTTGTCACAGCAATGGAAGACAAACTAGAACACTCCTGGATCCTCTGCCAGCATGGCACTGGCTGCTTGGTTGCTTCCCATAGTTCCCTGAGCAGGTTCTCTTTGCCCTTAACCCCCCTTTCCTTTAAAAGAAACAGTCACAATCTTAGAGAGGAGGTGTGAGAAGACCTTCAATGTCTAAAGTCTGTCCTTTTCAGAGAACAACCAGTCTTACATATGCCTTCTGGTTCTGAACTCCTTTGGTGTTGACTGAGTAGATGTCCCAAGTATTTAACTTTCATTTATACAAATTGGATTTTCCTTTGGAGCATCTTAGTTCTTGACTGCCAAGGAAATTAATAAGACTAATGATTTGTTGTTTCATGTTGGTGATCTCTTTATAGAAACTACTTACTACGTACTTGTTGGAGCAGACACATATGGGTGGGGAGACTGAATTTCTCTAATATTTGTTCAAGACCCTGGCCAAAATGTTAGGCAAATTTGTGAAGCCCTGAGGGAAAACAGTCTTCCTTCCCACTTCCTTCCTGAATGGAGTTTCTTCCATTTAAAGGCAAAAAGATCTTTGCTGTCTGTTACCAGAAGAAGATGCAGGGCTCAAGAAGCCTGTCTCCTTATAAATCTTTAATGACAAGCTTAATCTTAAACTCACTTCAAGGGAAATAGGATACTGCCACCTCCAAAGTATTTCCCCAGCTTTAAAAAAATATTTTGTCATTTTTATTTTATGTTTATGAGTGTATTGCCTGCATGTAGGTAGGTGCATCTGTATCATGCAATGCCCACTGAGGTCTGGAACTGGAGTTATGGGTGGTTGGCTGCCATGTGTGTGTTGGAACTGAACCTGGGTCTTCTGCAAGAACAACCAGTGCTCTTAACTGCTGAGCCATCTCTCCATCTCCAGCATGTTTTAATTCAATTTGGATAAGGCAGATCTGTATGACATCTTGATTTCTTTTCTGGACCCAAACAATGGTTTCATTTTCACTCAGTCTAGAGAAGTCATAAAGGTATAAGAGACTTTTATGTCAGTTTGAATTATATTAAGTCCAGACCTTAATTTACATATCTGATCCCTGCCTTACAGTTTAGTTCTGGGCTCTAGACATAAAAACTGTGCCATCATCTCCTTACATTGGATGTAATCGGGTTTTTCCTCAAAGAGAGGGGATGAAACTCCCTTTTCTTTAACCCCAGATGCTGAGTTGTTCTAGGTTCTCAGGAGTCAGCCCTGTGAGTGGTATGCAAATGAGGAGCGACTCTATGCATCTGAATTAACTAGGAATCTGATTTCCTCCTCGTTTGGACCTACTTTTAATGTTTACTGAAGGCTCCCAAGGTTGTAAAAGAAACTTTGGACCCCCCCCCTCGCCCCCCTCACCCTACTCCATGTGATTATCTTCTCTTCCTTTCTCCATTCTGGGTACATTTCACATTTGTTTCATTCAACAACAGGTGTCATTCACTCTCTTTAAACCTCTAGGAAGACGTGGCTGCCAAAGCAATCTTCACCATCTGCATAGCATTTCTTAATCTGTTTCTTCACCATGCAGCAGAGCAGTGAAGTGGCCCAAGGGCCCCTGCAAAAAGGCCATGGGATGTACCTCTCTCAGGAGGGGGTCTGGGTGTCCATTCCAGAAACTTAGAATCCTGGACAAGTTCCCAAGTTGTTAGAGATAGAATTGGACTTGCAAATCAATAGAACAAGTTAAGGTATTTTGGTGAGTCAAAGATTTTTTTCTGCTCAAAATGGTCCAAAGCTGCCAAAATCTGGAAAGCAAACACACATAGCAAAAATGGAAAATGGCCTTATTGTTTTTATCTGTAATGTAAGGGGTACAGGGCTTTCTTCAGTTGCTGGGGTCCAACCTCATGATCTGTACCCAATTGGTTAGCTGGAAAAAGAAAGAAAGAAAGAAAGAAAGAAAGAAAGAAAGAAAGAAAGAAAGAAAGAAAGAAAGAAAGAAAGAAAGAAAGAAAGAAAGAAAGAAAGAAAGAAAGAAAGAAAGAAAGAAAGAAAGAAAGAAAGAAAAGAAAGAAAGAAAAGAAAGAGAAAGGAAGGAAGGAAGGAAGGAAGGAAGGAAGGAAGGAAGGAAGGAAGGAAGGATGCAGGGAGAAGGAGAGTTTAACAGTTAACCATCCCAGGAATTGTGACAATGAGTCAGGGCATTAGACCTGTGGAAATTCCAAGAGTACATTATATCTAGCTGAATAAACATTCATTTCTTAACAAAGGAACTATGTGAGTGTGTGTGTGTGTGTGTGTGTGTGTGTGTGTGTGTGGTGGGGGAAAATGTACACAACTGTTAAACTTGTTTGATAGAAAAGACTAAATTTCTCACACATTTCAATAATAATTTGGAATGTTAATGGTATCAAATATCTAATCAAAGACACAAACTAGTAGATTGGATTAAAAAATAGGCTTGGCTGGGCGTGGTGGCACACGCGTTTAATCCTAGCACTTGGGAGGCAGAGGCAAGTGGATCTTTGTGAGTTCAAGGCCAGCCTGGTCTACAGAGTGAGTTCCGGGACATCTGGGGCTACAGGGAGACCCTGTCTCGAAAAGACAAGAAAAAAATTAAAAATAAATAAATAAATAAATAAATAAATAAATAAAAAATAGGCTCTATTTATTGTCTACAAGAAATATCTCAGTGGCAAAGAAAGCACTTTAGGATGAAAGGACAAAAAAGCTACTTGTTCTAAACAAATAGATCTCAAAGAAACAAGAACAGCTGCATTAATATCTGACAAAGTAGATGTCAAAGCAAAATTAGTCAGAAGAGATGATCATATTCATATTAAGGGGAACAACTCTTCAAGAGGATACAAATTCTAAATATATAGAAACCAAATACCGACACACAAAATTTCATAAAACAAACACTAATGGATATTAAGGGATAAACTGACTTTAACATAACGATAATGGGAAACTTCTCCCCCCTCCCTCATGAGCAGCTAGCTTACTCAGATAAAATATCATCAAAGAAGCCTCAAAGTTAAATGACATCTTATAGTAAATGGACATAGCAGACATCACAGAAGATTCTATCTGCAACCACAGAATATTCAAGCATTTTTATAGCCCATGAAACTTTCTCTAAAATCAACCATATTTTAGGATATAGAGAAAATTCTAACAAATCAAGGAAAATTTAAGTAACTTCCTATAGTCTATTTGATCACAGTGGAATAAAATAGAAATTAACACCAAGAGAAATTATTACAGAAAATGTACAAGCTCATAGACATTGACCAATATATTACTGAATGATCAATGGACGTTACTAAATCAAGAGAGATATTAAGAAGTCCTTGGATCAGAGGATAGTAGAAACACAGTGTACCAGAACCAGGAGGGCATAAATTAATGGAATGGAAATAAAAAGAACAATACAAAGAATCAATAAAACAGGAGTTGGTTCTTTTAAAAGGTGAAGATTGTTACGCCGGGCGTGGTGGTGCACCCCTTTAATCCTAGCACTTGGGAGGCAGAGGCAGGCAGATCTTTGTGAGTTCAAGGCCAGCCTGGTCTACAGAGTGAGTTCCAGGACAGCTGGGGCTACAGGGAGAACTTTGTCTCCAAAAGACCAAAATAAATAAATAAATAAATAAATAAATAAATAAATAAATAAAATAAATAAATAAAATAAATAAAAGGTGAAGATTGTTAAATTCTTAGCCATACTAAGCAAAAGATAAAAAACCCAATGAATAAACTTAGAGCTGAAAATGGAGACATAACAAATAATGAGATTTAGAGTTTTTGAAAGTTACATTTTGAAAATCTATATTCCAGGGACCATTGGGAAGACAGGACAGAAGGATTTTAGGAGCTAGGGGTCAGGGAGGACCAGTCTGGCACACTGTCTTTTGGGCATAACAGGCCCACTGCACTCAAGAGCTCGCAACAGCTGTGGGTGCCTATATAAGACCTGCATGCAAATAAAGCAGTCAACATTCTAGTATGGAAGACAAAGGAACTGAAGAGCCCCAACAGGTGGAGGAGCTGTTTTGATGGCACCTCAGAAAGGGCGATTTAATTTTCTCTAAGGATGTGACCAGTGGTAGGTTGATCATACTCTAGTCAATAGTCCCACACCCATGGGCATATGGGCCACAGAAATTGAAATCCATGAGCTTATTTTTTAAAAATTAGATTCAAAATAATTAAAGTGTTATTGAAACTTTTCAAATTTTAGCACACATTCTTTTTTCTCCTCTGTGATATAAGTTATTAGTTTAAAAATTAGTCATTAATTTCTTGGAAGACATTAAGTTGCACTTATTACTGCTTAACAAGCTTTCTATTTTATTGCTTCTACTTTTTTATGTTCTTTTTTATTGACATTTTGTGTATTTCATACATCATTTTTCAGTCCAATTTGGATACATTCCCCTCTCCCTGCCCCTCCCCTACCCCAGTTTATGCATTCTGCCACACATGTCTTGCATCTTTCTCTCAGTCTTTCCAAGAATTTTTTCTGAAAGCAACTGTACTGTTATAATGTGAATCTCTTAACAGGTTCTAGAACCAACCTACTACTTACATTCAGACATTGTAATTACCATATATGAGTGGAAGATATGTATTCATATTCTAGAGTAATATAAAATTAAAAGGAAAAAATGCAAACCCCCAAATATATTTTGGAATTAACCTACAGTTTATTCCCAGAGGTCATAATTTTGATACATATGTGTTGTTTATATAGGCATAATTTGGAGTAATACAAAGGGGAGGGAATGACAGCAACATAAGGACTGGGTCAAAGAATTGACTGATACAGTTGAATTCTGCCCCAAACAACAAGCCTCTGCAGAGCTTTTCTTTTTTTATTTAAGGAGGAAGTAGTGAAGAAGCAAAGGTGGATCTTGGAGAAATTAGGAGGAGGAATGGGGGAGTGATGAATATGACCACATTGTACGTATGTATGAAAATCTCAAAGACTGAGAAGCTCAGAGAGTGAGAGAGTCTTTGTCAGCTATATATCTGATAGAGGATTGATATCCAGCTTATACAAAAAAAAAAAAAAAAACTAAAAAAAATAACCTACAAAGAATGAAGAAAATGAATGATTCAGTTAAAAAATGGGCTATAGATCTGAAGAGAGAGCTCAAAAGAAAAAATAAGAATGGCTAAGAAATATCTTCAAAATGTTCAATATATTTAGCAATTAAGGAAATGCACATTACAATTACTATAAGGTTTAATCTTATACAGGCAGAATGACTTAAAATCAAGAAAAAACTGAGATGAACATTGGTGAGGCTACGAGGAAAGGGGAACCTCATTCAGTGCTGGTGAGAGTGCAAATTAGTGGAGCCTCTATGGAAATCAGGGTGGACAGTTTTTTTTTTTTTCTCATTTTCTTAACTGAAGAACTCTTGTATATTTCATACATTTCTTAATCAAGTTTAGATCCAATTCCCCTTCCCTGCCCCCTCCCTGCCAGAGCTCATGCATTCTGCCATACAAGTCTTTCATCTTTTTTCTCAGTCTTTTAAAAATTTTTTGATGTTGAAGTTTACTGTTTTGGGCATAAGTTTACTGTTTCAGTCAGTTCTTTGACCCACTGTTTTTTTGTTGTTGTTCCTTGAAATTTATATCGTTCCGAAATATGCCTTTATGGATGCTGCAGATATACCAAAATTACGACCTCTGAAAATAAACTCTAGGTTAATTCCAAAACATGTTTAGGGTTTTATATTTTGATAGTAGGATTGTATGCAGGTAAAGAAACAATGTTATTTTAATTTTCTACATTACATAGCAAGTTGATCAGGGTTAGTCTATGGCCATACCACCCTGAATGGACCTGATCTCATCTGATCTCAGAAGCTAAGCAGGGCTGACCCTGGTTAGTACTTGGATGGGAGATAACTTTTAAAAAGCTAAAACGTGGAGGCTGGAGAGATGGCCTAGTGGTTAAGAGCACTGACTGCTCTTGCAGAGGACCCGGGTTCAATCCCTGGCACCCACATGGTGGCTGAGAACCGTTGGTAACTCCAATTCCAGGAGATCTCCAGTTCCAGGGGAATCCAACGCCCTCTTCTGACCTCCACAAGTGCACAAACCCACATGAAGACAGTACATTCATACACATTAAATAAATAAATAAATAAATAAATAAATAAATAAATAAATATTTTAAAAAAGCTAAAATGTGGACCTATCCCAGCTATACCATTCCTTGGCACATACCCAAATGACTTGATACCCTACTACAGACATACTTCCTCAGCCATGTTCCTTGCTGTTATTTTCACAATAGCTGGGAAATGAAACCAGTCTAAATGTCCTTCAACTTATGAACAATGAAAATGTGGTACATGAACACAATGGAGTTCTATTCACCTGGAAAGGAAAATGAAATCATGTGATTTGCAGGTTAATACAAGAAACTGAGAAACATTGTACTGAGTGAGGTAACTTGACCCAGAAAGACAAATGCAATATGATCAGGATATCTGAGACTAGATTGTGTCTTCTAGACAGAACAGAATATACACCCATGAAATGCAGACAGTGTGGTTGCCTAAATGGGACTGGCATAGTGACAATGCAGTTGCATATGTGAATGTGAATGGGGGGAAATTTCACAGGGTCCAACACCTAGATGAAGAGCTACAGCAATCAATGACTTCCAAGAGAGGGAGAATCAATTTTCTTCAGGGATGAGCTCCACTAAATGGCCTCAGTAGGATGTGTTGTTGTGTAGCAGTTTCCTTTGGGGTAAGACATTCTATTTCAGAAGGAAATTTGTTAACACACAGAATCTTCTAAGTGGAGATAAAAGTTAATCCTTCAGCAAAGCTAGTTAAGCCCAGGAAGCAAACAACTCAAACCCTTCAGGAACTCCCTGAAACACCAGATTCACTAGGCAACTCCATCTGCAGTCATATATAATTCTTAAGGACCATTGGACATGGTGGCACATGCCTTTAATCCCAGCACTCAGAAGGCAGTACAGGTAGATCCCTGTGAGATCCACATAGTAAGTCTCAGGCTGGCTGTGGCTATGGGATGTGGGTATCCTTGTGTGTAGGAAGTTTTCTTTTAATGCCAAACAGGGACCATGTGGCCCTGCTAAGGGGAATGGGGTCACAATGCCTGCTTTGGAGACACTGTGGGGAGCTGACCCCTCAGTGCAGAGGCCAGCTGGCTACTTTCCATAGACCAGCCTGGATGATACTTCCAACTCAGGCCCTTAGCCTGGACCCACAAGACATGTGTTCCACTCTTGGCAGTGGCTTCTCACCTGCCCAGAGCCTGGACAGGAATTTCAGGCTGATGGCTGATCACCTCCCTTCAGCCAATGCCCACTCACAACACCAGGTACCCAGATTGGTGATCTGCAAAGGAATCTCTTTCCAACCCACTGGCCACCTGAATGAAATGCAGGCCTACCTTAGCCTCTATGCATGCAATAATTAATAAAAATAATAGCCAGGAATTCCGTGATGATGTTACTATGAAATTCAAATTTATTCCTTGCTACAGCCTGCTTTTATAGACTAAATGACATCAGTCCCCCAACTCCTCGCCACTGCACACCCTGCCCCACCCAGCATCGCACACCTAGGCCATGCTGCTTGCTCCTCCTTGGGGCGGGGCCAGACCCTCAGCCACGCAGTACCCTGAGGCATGCTAGTTGGAAAGCCAGCCTGGAATTCAAGCAGGATTTCCCTACACTTGTGGTATCTCTCTGCCACATGTAGATTACAGGGAAAAGGAAGATGCAAAAAGACAGCCTCCAGCAGGAGTCCTAAACTGCGGGGCCAAAGGCTGACCACCTTTTCACTGTCCTTTTATCTAATCTAACTACACCAGGCAATGCCCTAATGCACTCCTGGATCCTCCAGACTGCCACCTTCATGGCGCTCTACAGTCTAATGCCAGGCTGCTGCCTGATGGGCATTCTAGGGCCTAATTCCTGCCAGGGCACTCACCACACTGCACAACTGGTGACCAGATGAGTCTCCTTCCAGCCCCACACCAGCTTCCCGAGTTGGTGGTCTGCTTGACTGCCGTCCAACTCACTGGCCTACACCAGCTTCCCGAGTTGGTGACCTGATTGGCCTCCATCCAACCCACTGGTAAGTACTGCACAAGCCTCAAGGGCTAAGAATACACGTGCAAATAATGGCTGGTCATCCCTGTCAGATGGTGAAGAGGACTCGTTTATTGATTCGCAGCTTTCTGTTTTTATTCCCAGAGTGACGTCATATCTCAGGGCCTTGTTTCAGACCCCCAGGCTTCAAGTTCCATAACATCAAGAGCACAAGAGCATCATGAGCACAAGAACTCATGAGTGTCTTTGACCTCAAGGTGTCACAGGCTTGCTAATGCAGATGCAAATCCTGCCTTAGGCCAGGTTTCAGTGTAAACAGACAAGCAGGTGATTTAGCACAAAAGAAGCCACAGGTGGCTTCCTTTTTCCCTATAATGGGAGACCTAGTCTAAAAAAAAGTCTTAAAATCTGCTGAGCTACACTTTTACATAAGCTGAGCTGCCCAGAAGGGGCTGAAACTGTGTCAGTTACCTCTGAGATGCAGAGACCAGCCAGGCTGCCAAGAAAAGGCAGAGATCAACTGAGCTATCTGGAAGAGACCTTCTCCAACCTGCCGAGCTGCCTGGTTTCCTGCTTTCAAGAGCACGCTGGGGTGGGGAGACAGCTGTCTTCAAGTAATTCCTGCCCATGTAAGTAACCCCAATAAAACCACTGGTTTCCCATCTTGGACTTTGGAGATATCCACACTTTGGTCTGTATAATGAAAACTTTAAAACATTGGAAAAATTGGAGAAGATGCTAAAAAGTGGAAAGATGTTTCATGCTCATGAAGTGGGAAAATTAATATTGTGAAAATGGCTATATTAGCAAAGGAATCTATAGATTCAATACAATTCCCATCAAAATTTCAATGACATTCTTCACAGAACTAGAAAAAAATAATCCAAGTATTTGCATGAACCCACAAACAATCCTGAACAGCCAATTGTGAGCAAAAAGACCAATGCTAGAGGTGTCACAATATCTGATGTCAAATTATACTACGGAAAGAGTGGGACAG
This sequence comes from Rhizomys pruinosus, assembly GCA_009823505.1. NCBI lineage: Eukaryota > Metazoa > Chordata > Mammalia > Rodentia > Spalacidae > Rhizomys > Rhizomys pruinosus. Next base: position 9,003,705 of record VZQC01004283.1, on the reverse strand, counting down.
AATAGCACCATACTGGCCCCAAACAGGCATATAAATCAATGCGATAGAATCAAATACCCAGAAATAAACCCTCATAGCTACACACACCTGATATTCAACAGAGCAGTCAAAAATAGATATTGGAGGGCTGGAGAGATAGCCTAGCGGTTAAGAGCACCAACTGCTCTTGCAGAGGACTCAGGTTCGATCCCCAGCACCCACATGGCAGCTAAGAACCGTCTGTAACTCCAATTCTAGGAGAACTCCAGTTCCAGGGGAATCCGAGACCCTCTTCTGACCTCCACGGCATTGCACGACATGGGTGCACAAACCTACATGCAGAAAGTACATTCATACACATACAAAAATAAATTTAAAAAAATAAAAAAAATAGATATTGGAGAACAGGCCTTCAACAAATGGTGCTGTGGAAACTGGACACTCGTGTAGGAGAATGAAACAACATCCATGTCTCTCATCTTGTACAGAATTAATACAAAATGGATTAAAAAACCTAATGCCAGATCTGAAACTCAAACTGCTAGAGGAAAACACTTCAAAATCTATGCAGAAGAAAGGACATTCTGAGAGGGACTTTGTTTTTGTTTTGTTTTGTTTTGTAAAAAATGCAAACTGGGTAAAATTTTTATTTTTTTATTGAGTATTTTATGTGTTTCAGACATAATTTTCAGTCAGTCTTAATCGCCATTAGCCATTAACCTGCCTCTTCCTTGACACCCTCCCTCAGCCCCTCCTCCCCAGTTCACACCTTTTGTCATTTGTGCTAGAATCCATTGTGCCAAATTACTCTCCCAGCTCACTCCTCAGTGCCAGCTCCTCCCCTGAGCTCTAGTCAGTCTATCCAGAGTCTCTTTTCTAAAGAAGGCCATGTCTTCCTTACCTGATTGCCATCTGCTGCCAATATTTCCTCAGCCAAGTTTGGGCTCTGCCACCAATCTCTACAGTTCTGTGCTGATTTTTGTTTTTTTATAAGTCTTGTGCATGTTGATAGCAATGCTATAGGTTCATATGAACCAGGTCTGAGGAGCTCGTAGGATTAATTTCCATTTGGTCTTGCATCAACTGCCTGCCTCTTACAAATTTTCTGCCCCCTCTCCGTAATGCTCCCTGAGCCCTGGGTAGGTAAGGTGAATATAGGCAGCCTGTTTATGGAACCATGTAGACTCCTACTCTTCATGGCTTGGCCATTCAGGCCTTTTTGGCTTCCTGGTCTCCTGTTACAGGAAGGAGCTTCCTTAACGAGAGTTAAAAGGTAGTTAGTGGATTTTTGGGTCCCTGTTCTATGACGCTTGGGTCTTGTGTGTAGAGGTTGCATTGTAGATGAGTCACCTAGGCATGAGCCATTCACAGACCATGTCTGTGCGTCCAGTTGTGGGACTCTGTACTATTCTCATCTGGAGCAAAAGAAGCTTCTTTTCTGAGTGGTATCTGGGATATTTGTCTGTAAATATAAGGTTATTTCCTTTGTTGTTACTAAAATCCTACCTTAATTTAGGTATGTGTCTACGTTGTGTAATTGTCTAAGATTTATGACCTCTCCAAATGTGTGCATCTGGCTATGTTAACATTACTACACGAGTTTCCTTCCACTGAGTGGACTTTAGGTCCAATTGCTTAGCAATTGATTTCTCCCAAGATAGAAATGCCCTTGTTGTACCAATGTTGTATGCTGTGCTGGTCATTGACATGGATAATTAATCTTGAGGCTGATGTTGGAGCATCTACTGATGACTTAGTGGCTTGCATAGTGCTCTCCACAGCTATGAGAGCTAGCCTTCAGGGATGGTAGCTTCCAGGTCAGATCCAGCTTCATTGCTCAAGATCTAGTCTCCAAAGTATGTTCTGTTTTCAGTGATAGGGTCTTGCCTCCATGTTCTGGGAGGCAATCAAGGGCTGTGGCAATAGCCAGTGTAATTTTGGGAGTATCTTGGACTAAAACTGGGTAACATTTTCTACATTTCTGAGATTCCCTTATATAATTTATCAGTATCCAAAACGATATTTTAAATAATATACTTCAAAATATACACACATATATATGTATAAGTTTGTAACTAAAATTTTTAATCACAAATCTTCAATTTATTTGAAGCAATTCACTTTCAAAAACTTTTAAGTTATGGGGGAAGTCACAGAAAATAAATAGGGAAGAATCAGCAACAGTAAAAGTTTGGGAGCACTGTGCTCCTTTGTTTTTAGCACTGTCATTCATGCCTTTATTTAGAACATGGTTGCACAAAGTGTTACTAAATTTGACATTTTTAAGGTGGGATTCTTGAGGAACTTAACACACTATGTACATACCCCCCAGGCAAAACCCATTAAATCAGGACCCCAAAACTACAAAATATAAAACTCACCCATATTTACATGAAAATACCACCTAACAAAGTGAAATAAATCTTATCTGGAGGCTCTATGTGTTGTTTTTTTAAATCAAAGAATTCTAATTTCGATTGCATAATCTATGATTGACTTTAAAAAGTCAATATGAAGATTTCCTTTTTTAAAAAAGCATTCTTAGCCGGGCGTGGTGGCGCACGCCTTTAATCCTAGCACTTGGGAGGCAGAGGCAGGCGGATCTTTGTGATTTCAAGGCCAGCCTGGTCTGCAGAGTAAGTTCCAGGACAGCTGGGACTACAGGGAGACCCTGTCTCGAAAAGACCAAAAAAATAAAAAAAATAAATAAAAAAAAAATAAAAAAGCATTCTTGGGGCTGGAGAGATGGCCTAGTGGTTAAGAGTGTCGACTCTTGCAGAGGACCTGGGTTCGATCCCTAGGACCCACATGGTGACTGAGAACCGTCTTTAACTCCAGTTCCAGGGGAATCTGACACCCTCTTCTGACCTCTGCGGCATTGAGCAACACGGGTGCACAGACCTACATGCAGATGGTACATTCATACACATAAAAAATAAATAAAATTAAAAAAATATTTTAAAAAGCATTCTATTCAATCTGGCATAGTCTGTAATAAGAATTCTTAGAGACTAAAAGCAGGCATTCCAATTGTTAAAATTAGGAGAAAAACAATCCTTTAGAGATTTCAGGACTTCCAACTATCACAACTATTTTATTTCAGTTAGTTATGTAACCTTTTTAGTTTCTCTACAAATTTCTTCATGTTTTTCATTTAAAAATACCAGGTCATTTGCCTTGGACACAAATCCTCCATGACAAACAAGGAGATGCATCTATGAACCATATAAGCAAGCACATACACTTGGCACAAATTTTTTTTTCTATTTTAATAGATACCCATCTGAAATAAATCTCAACTTTAATATTGATTTAGTTCCAAAAAGTTCTCCAACTGCCTACCATTAATCAAATGTTCCATCTAATAATGCTTGAGAACTATAGAATAAAGGTTCCACTTACAATAATTATTTCACAGTATTTGGGAAACCAACTTAAAAGTTTGATTAAGCATTAATCAGCAACGATCTTTCTGAGGTTTGAAACACCTTAGCATGGCTGCTTCTCTGTCCTACCAATGCAGTGCCACATACTGTCCAACAGAGAAGGACATGTCTCATAATACTGTATCAATGATCATATTCTGATCTCAAAAATACTCCATTTCTTCCACTTGTTTAAAACTCGGAAAGATCCAAAAAAGTGGGTGAGGTTTATGACAAAGTTCTCTGAGTTCCCACAGCTTTGTCAGCCCTGTTCTGGATTAGGAGAGTGGAACAGGAGGGGCAGGGGGGGAAAGGGCTGAGGAGAGAGCACGCCCCCCCCCCCCCCCAAGAAGCACACACAACCTGGGCCAGTATGATCTGCAGCCTGTGCATCTCTGAGCTTACTTACATAAACAACTTTTCTTTCAAAAATAAAATCTTTTCAGTCACCATAACATCTTGGAGCTATATTACTGAATGTTCTGAGCTCCCTTAAACCCATGAACTACACTAAATAGAATCTTGAGTATTCTGCATCTACAGTCTACCTTACTTGTATCCTAGCCCTTTAAAATATTACCTGCAAATATTACCTTCTGGATCACCTCTAAAATATTAATCAACTTTATCATTCAAGAGACTATTGTCATTTCATATTACAGTTGACTGTAATTTGTTAATTTATAAATAACTTTTTTTTTTTGTCTTTTCGAGACAGGGTCTCCCTGCGGCCCCAGCTGGTCCTTTGAAGAGTAGCAAGCACTCTTAACCACTGAACCATCTCTCCAGCCCCTAACTGACCAGTTTTCAACAAGGAAAACTTTGCTACAGTTGTCTAGAATATGGTACAGATTGCAAGCAATGAACACTTGCGAGCGATGAAAAATGTTTCATTTTATTTGCGACTCTCCCAGTCAACTTCAGCTGTCAGCTTGAGGCATGTCAGGCTTATCTGAGGCAAACGCAGCCCCTGGGATTGTCTCAGGAAGGTTGTTCTGTGAGCGTGTCTGTGGAATTTTCTTGATCAAGGAGGGGGCAGGTAGCTCATTGTGGGTGCTGCTAAACTGAATGGACAGGTGGTCCAAGATTGCGTAAGAAAGCTGGACAAGCAAGAGCTAGAGGAAGAAGCCAGGAAGCAGTGTTCCCCCGTGTTTCTGCCTCGAGCTTGAATTCCTGTCCCGGCTTTCCTCAGTGATGGACTGTTACCTGAAAGTGTAGGCTGAATAAATCCTCTCCTCCCAGAGTTGCTTTTGTCATGGTGTTTATCACAGCAACAGAAAGCAAGCTAGGAGAGTTCCCAAAAAGTCAAGTTCACACAATAATAAGGGAGCATTTCATTTCATTAAAGGGCTGGCTATGGTGAACCTGGTGAAGTAGGACCTAGAGAAATGATGATGGAAGATGTGGATGTGCCCATAGCCATCTTGGAGAGCCGGTGTGGTACATAAGTTACCTAGTCAAGGAGATGCAGAACTTTTCCCAGGAATATTTTCCAGCCCAGGGAAATAGTTGTTTATAGGGTTTTTCTCTTCGTGGGGAAAAATAAGGGAATTTTATAATTTCTCCATAGAAATTCTTTTCAATTTATTTTTGCCAAGCTTCCTTCTTCCTTATTATGAGTATTAGTAACTTCAAACCATGTTTACGTCTGTGGTTTCATTCTGAAAAGGAAAATTTGGCTGGCTTACAAAACACATTATTAACCTAGAGTCTGAGCTGGAAGTTTGAAGAAGTTATTGTTTTCCCTGGTGGAGCTAAAGAGAGAAGGCAAACATTCCATGTTGACACTTCTGGTAAAATGACACGAGGGTCGCTGGGTCTGTGGTCCTTCGTGCTATTTGCACTGTAGGCCTCCAACCCACATTACTTGGTGCAGAGCTCTGCAGAGCAGAAGAAGTGAGATTCTGAGAACATGCACACTGTAGATCCTGGATCATGAAATACTGAATACTTAACCTGCTATTTGTTTGCAAAGTGCTCCCAAGCATTGATTTTAAGTGACTCTCTCAGTATTTATGACTAAGGAAGTAAGTTACTGGCTCCTACTTGTGGAACAGCATATTTAAATTTTTGTATTATGTATTATATTAAATGTATTATACATTCTTTCTATAGGCTATATTGGTGTCAGTCAGTGTGCACTTGTAGATAAGGGGAGATGCTAAGGCTTTTTCTCCATTAATCAGTGGAATGAATCCTGTGTCCTGATCAATGCTCCATATCTTTACTGGCTTTGATATGAAAGCTTAGCAGTATTTATCATGACAATATAAGTTTAAAATGTAAAAAATGTGTAATTTTGCACATGTGAAAAATTACATCTAAATTAGACTTTTGAAGTATTTCTAATCCAAAGAAATGCTTCCTGAAATTATTATTCAATATACAAAGGATATTTGATATTTTTTTCATCATAGGAACTACGAGTAGGAAACACTTTTAGACCATGGTAACAGGTGTCATTATGATAATATTAGTGGGTCTACAAAACAAAAATAAACAGTGGATAACCAGAATCAATGCAATTTAAAGTCCTTAAATTGTACAAAAGATTACTGATTAACATTGGATTTTATAAAGTCTGTATTTATGCCTTAATTTCTTTTCTTTGTCTAGTGTAGGAGATAGGCAGAGTTTATTGTAGAATGGAGCATACTCTCAGTGGCAAGAATGCACAGTGGCCAAAGGGACCATGAATTCCACTTATACTTTGATTTCTGTGGTAATTAATAAAACAGAAATATTACGCTTACTAGAAGTTAGAAAAGTAAAAGGATTTTTTTTTTGTTTAGGATTTTAAAAATTCTCATAAAATTAAAGACAAGGAAAAACAGATGAGATGAAATTCATAAACCTAAATTAATGTGATATATAAATGGAAAAATATTCTTATTAAAAATTAATGGCTGTTGACCTTATTTCCTGTGCAGCTGCTGTCTGATATAGAAAATCTTTTCCTATGCCTATGTCTTGTAGGTTGTTGCCAAATTTTTCTTCTATCACCTTCAGGGTTTCAGGCTTCACATTGAGATCTTTGATCCACTTGGAGTTGATATTTGTACAGGGTGAGAGGTAGGGGTTTAATTTTGTTCTACAAGTGGTGATCCAATTTTGCCAGCACCATTTGCTGAAGATACTATATAACACATTCATGTTTATTATTATTCATCATATTTATTATTCACAATAGCAAAGAGCTGGAAGCAACCCAAATGCCCCTCAACTGACGATGGATGACAAAAATGTGGTACATCTACACAATGGAGTACTATTCAGCGGTAAAGAAAGATGACATCATGGACTTTGCAGGTAAATGGATGGAGCTCAAAGCTATTATGCTCAGTAAAGTAACACAGACCCAGAAAAACAAATGGTGAGTGGTTTCCCTCATTTGTGGATGCTATCACCAAATCGCCCAGATGAAAGGCAAGCTGAACAACATTATGGTTATATATCTGTTTATCTGAAAGCAACTATGTTGTTATAATGTAAATCTCTCAAAGGGCTCTAGAATCCACCCACCACTTATTTTCAGACTCTGTAATTACTGTATATGGGTGGAGAGTATGTATCCATATTTTAGAGTAATATAAAATTAATGGAGGAAAATGTGAATTTCTAAGCATAAAAAAAGACTGAGAGAAAGATGCAGGACAGTTATGGCAGAATGCATGATCTGGAGTGGGGTGGGGGAAAGGGAAAAGGGAATATGCCTGAACTGAATTGAAAAATGATGTCTGAAATACACAAAACATCAATAAAAGCACAAAAAACTTAAAAAATTAATGGCAGTAGACAATATGAAATATATGTGTGTATGCTGCTTATAACACACACATATGTAGAAATACAAATTATTCGGGCTAGAGAGATGGCCTAGCAGTTAAGAGCACCAACTGCTCTTGGAGAGGACGCGGGTTCGATCCCCAGCACCCACATGGCGGCTGAGAACCATCTTTAACTCCAGTTCCAGGGGAATCGGACGCCCTCTTCTGACCTCCACAGCATTGCATGACACGGGTGCACAAACCTACATGCAGACAGTACATTCATACACATACAAGAATAAATTTAAAAAAATTAAAAAAAGAAAGAGCACTGTTTCTTTAAAAAAAAGAATTACAAATTATTCAAAGTTAAAATATGGTAAAACAAATACACAGTAACTGATGTAGTTATACTAATATTGGACAAAGTTTATTGCATTACAATGTGTATATAATATAGTTACTTTATAATGAAAACAATTTAATTTACCAAGAAAATATAATAATTTTAAAATTTTGAGTGTTCAACAGTGTAGCTTAAATATATTCTGTTACAATCAACAAAATTTTCAGAATAAGTAAATTCACACACAAGATTTCCACCAACTTCTCTCTATAATTGATAAATCTAGCTACCTGTCAAAGAAATACTGAATAAAATTCAATAAAAACAATTTATAAAAATTAAAACTAAGTGCTGAGCATGGTGGTATATACCTTTAATCCTAACACGTGGGAGGCAGAGACAGCCTGGTATGAAGGCCAGCCTGGTCTACATAGTGAGTAGCGAGTTCCAGGGCAACTGGAGCTATGAGAGACCCTGTCTAGAAACTAACTAGCTAGCTAGGTAGCTAGCTAGCTAACGCACTAACTAACGAATGAACTAACTAACTAACTAACTAACTAACTAACTAAATAAATAAATAAATAAATAAATAAATAAATAAAACTAAAATGTGTATGTATACAGTCTATTTTACATGTTGATGTTGGATGTAGTTGTTCTTAAGCGAATATGCTACTATAGCATTGTGAAATACTAAAAATGCAATTATGTTAGACAATTTATTTCTGTTCACTATAGATACATTAAAAGTATGTTATTTGTCTTATAAGACAAACTTTATTTTAAATAAATAACACATATTAAGTCAAAACAAGCAAATAGCTTTTTACCTTTTAAGAGTATTTTTAAAAAAAGAAGGGGAAGACATAAATGATTGATTTGTTTCTCATTGTTTTCCACAATAAATGTGTTCTCTATTTCACATTTATGAATTCTTTGTAATAATGATGTACCTCACTATGCATCTTAAAAATTAGTCTTCATTTCTCTCTGCTTCATGCTTACACACTATGTCATTTGTTTTCAAACAGAGTTAACAATATTTTATTTGAATGATGATTTTCTAAAGGTGGCTGCATGTCAGTCATTTTCAAAATCTTTTCAAGCCATTTGTTGAACCTTCCTTGCTGAAATAAAAACTCCCAGTGGGATTGTCATTACCTGGTCTCAGAAACAACAGATGGTGAGGCACGGTGGCAGAAACTGGATCACATTGTGTGGGCCACTGAGTAAACACATCAGCCTAGGGCACTGGGGCAGTGCCTGCTGGAGTGTGCCCATGGTGCTGCTGAGGTCCCTGTATGGGCAGCTGATGGTTCTGGACAATATTCACAGTGCAGAAGGATACAGACTGCCCGGATTTACAGTCTACAATTCCGAAGCAAGGATACTTTATTCGTCCTGAATGAATATAGCCTGGAATTGCCATGCTGGTGTTCTATTTGAGTGTGGATAGAAAAAAACATAGCTAGGGTGCTAGAGAGATGGCTCAGCGGTTACGAGCACTTGGCTGCTTTTGCAGAGGACCCAGATTCAATTGCCAGCACCCACACTGCAGCTAGCAACCATCTATAATTCCAATGCCAGGGGATAAGATGCCGTCTTCTGACCTCTGCAGGCATTGCAGAACAGGGGTGCCGCTACCTACATGCAATCAATACATGTTAAATATAAATAAAATATTAGAAAAACTACCCAGATATATCTTGTATCAATAAAAACACGTCTCTTTAAAGTGTACTAATTGATAAATATTGACAAGTATATAAGCCCCACAATCAAGACAGAATATTGATATTATTCCTCTGAAGTTCCCTTTCATCCTTTTATCAGTCACTGTTTCCACCAGACCAGATAAACGTTGATCAATGTTTTACCACTATAGAACTTTTTATTGCTGCATAAATTATTTATTTATTTATTTATTTATTTATTTATTTTTGGTCTTTTCAAGACAGGGTCTCCCTGTAGCCCCAGCTGTCCTGGAACTCACTCTGTAGACCAGGCTGGCCTTGAACTCACAAAGATTCGTCTGCCTCTGCCTCCAGAGTGCTAGGATTAAAGGTGTGCGCCACCACCCCTGGCTAGTTTTGTACATATTTATAAAGTACCACATGAAGTCTTGATAGGCATATACATTGAATACTACTCATCAGTATTAAAATATTACCTTTGAAAAGAATTAATTTGCTACAGTGAAGACATTAACAATCCTTCCTCTACTTTGTTTTGGGAACTCTATATACATTATCATTATGGTCACACTGTCCTGTAGCCGAACATCAGAACTTATTTCTTCAATGAAAATATAGCTCCGTACCCATTGACCAACATCCTTCACCACAGGAGGCTCTGTTAATGGTTTATATCATCAACTACAAGGTTGATGGAATGCACATTAGTGAGATTATGTAGTATTTGTCTTTCTGTGTCTGGTTTATTTCTCCTAACTCTATTTCTATGTTGTCACAAATGACAAAATTTTATTTTTTATATCTGAATAATATTTTAGAGGTCATAGAGTGTACCTTATGTTTTATGTCTGGTTTGGTGAAATGTATTCACATTAGGCAGCAACTCATTCCTTTTAGTAAAGGAGAAGCATTCTACATTATAGAAGCATAACAATCTTTTCTATAGTACTGACTTTAGCTTTTGATTATCTTGTTTTCTTTTTTGTTTTCTTGGGTTTTTTTTTTTTTTTTGGTCTTTTCGAGATAGGGTCTCCCTGTAGCCCCAGCTGTCCTGGAACTCACTCTGTAGACCAGGCTGGCCTTGAACTCACAAAGATCCACCTGCCTCTGCCTCCCAAGTGCTAGGATTAAAGGCATGCGCCACCACGCCCAGCAGCTTTTGATTATCTTGAATAAGTGCTGTATCTGCAGGCATACACTTTCATTTCCCTTGGATCAATACCCAAGAAAGCAATCTTTAAATCATATGACTATTTAATAAGAAATTGACAAACTGTTCTGAACTGGTTGTATCATTGTGTGTTCACTCCAGCAACAGATAAGAATCCCAGTGGTCCACATTCTTTTCAGTACTTGGTATTATACATGTTTCAATTTTTTTCCTTTTTTCATACAATATATTGTGATCATATTTAGATTCTCTGCCCTGTCTGCAACCTGCCCAATTTCATGTACTCTATTATATATAACATATAGTTATATATAATACTATATGTATTTAGGCCTATAGAAGCAAATTTGTGTCCCCAAATGGCCTTTGATGTGGGTCCATCTACTGGAGCCTGGTTAACCTACTGAGAATCACAGCCTTGCGGGCAGGAGAGATGGCCTAGCGGTTAAGAGCGCCGACCGCTCTTACAGAGGACTCGGGTTCGATCCCCAGCACCCACATGGTGGCCGAGAACCGTCTGAAACTCCAATTCCAGGAGAACTCCAGTTCCAGAGGAATCCGACACCCTCTTCTGACCTCCGCGGCATTGCACGACACGGGTGTACACACATGCATGCAGACAGTACATTCATACACATACCGAAATAAAAAAAAAAAGTTAAAAATTTCCTTTTATAATGTATTTGCATATACTTGAAGAAGCTTCAAGAGTGGTAGGTTTCAGCTTCCTGTGAAGGGCTTTAGTTTTAGGTATTGCTCCTCATCCTCTGTCCTCTGCCCTCCCACCTCCCATCCCGATTAACCCTTCCTACTCATTCTTCCCCCTTTCCCCTTTATTTTACTGCTTTCTATCTCCTTTCCCATGAACTCTGCCCCCTCCGCCATCTGTTTCATGTCCTCTGTGGAATGCTTTCCAGTTGGATCACGTTTCAAGTTTCAAGGATTGCTTCGTGACCTCTCATTTAGATTTAAATTTGTTATTTCCTGGTAACTGCTCAGATTTTTCCCCCCTTATTTTTAATAGACTTTCTTCTTTTTTTAATTCAGATTATACATTCTCACATGTTTTTATATAAAAATTGTCAGATATGTATACTATAATATTTTTTCATGGTCTGTAGTTTACCTTTTCATTTTCTTGACAATTTTGTTCAAAAAAATCAGAAGTTTCAAATTTTGACAAAATCCTTTTTATAGTGTTTGTTATTTCCTACTAATTTTTTTACTAATTGGCTAAGTAGAATTTTTTTTTTTTTGGTCTTTTAGAGAGAGGGTCTCCCTGTAGCCCCATAACATCACAAAAACTTCTATAATTTATTCAATGAATTTTTTTATTCAATGAATTTTTATATATAAGATAGGATACTTTTTTCAATTAACTTTGTGTTTAATGTGAAATAAAGATCAAGTTTTATTTTGTTACACAGGGAACATCAGTTGTTCTTGCACCAATAATTGTAGAGATTATCTTTTCCCTATGGGGCTACCAGTGGCACCTTTGTAGAAAATTATCTGGCCATACATATGTGTGCTCTAAGAATTATTGGTTAAGAACTCAGACCCTGCAGTTAGATTCCCCAGATTAATCTTCTCTCAACCATTTGCTAGATGGTGACTTTGAGCAACTAATTTAACTTCTGGAAACTCCAGCTTACTCATTCTAGTTCAAGCATGAATAAGGGGAGAAGCCAATGTCAAACACCCTGAGAAACACAATGGGCCTTGAGCTCCAAAGGTAGGTTAGTGGCACAATTGGGATTGAAACTCAAGTCTTTTGACCTTTTGCTTATAATTCACTTTACTTTAGCATGTCTACATTCTTTTAAAAATATTTTTATTGAAGTTTTGTGCATTTCATATATCACTTCTCAGTTCAATCCAGAGTCATTTCCCCTTCCGTGCCCCCCACCCTTCCTGAGTTCATGCAGTCTGCCATATGTGTCCTGTATCTGCCTTCTGAGTTTTTTCAAAGTTTTTCAAAACAGAGGATTATTTTGGGGGGGAGAATTTTACTGCTTCAGTTGGTTCCCTGTCCCAGTTCTTTTGTTGTTGATCTTCCCTCCAATACGTATTGTTTCAATATATGCATATATATGCATATATATATATATATATATATATATATATATATATATGTGTGTGTGTGTGTGTGTGTGTGTGTGTGTGTTATATNAGGGTCTCCCTGTAGCCCCAGCTGTCCTGGAACTCACTCTGTGGACCAGGCTGGCCTTGAACTCACAAAGATCCGCCTGCCTCTGCCTCCAAAGTGCTAGGATTAAAGGCGTGCACCACCATACCCAGCCACATTTTCCCTTTTTAATTTTATATTACTCTAAAATATGCATACATACCCTCTACCTATATACCAAAATTACAAAGTCTGAAAATAAGTGGTATGTTAATTCTAGAGTCCATTAAGGGATTCACATTATAAGAGCACAGCCACTTTTAGATAAAGAGAAATATATGATTAATGTTACTCAATTTGCCTTACAAGTTTGTACTTGGTGCTAGCATCCACAAATGAGGATACCATTCATCATTTGTTTTTCTGGGATTGTGTTGCTTCACTTAGCATAATGGCTTCTAGTTCCATCCATTTACCTACAAAGTTCATGATGTCATCTTTCTTTATCACTGCATAGAATTCCATTGTGTACATGTACCACATTTTCTTTATCCACTTGGTTGAGGGGCAGTTGGGCTGGTTCCAGCTCTTTGCTATTGTGAAGAGAGCTGCAATAAACATGGCTGTGCATGTATCTCTGGTATAGGATGAGTCTTGTGGGTATATACCCAGGAGTGGTAAGTGGTATGGCTGGGTCAGGTGGTAGGCTCATTTTGAGTCTTTTAAGAGTTCTCCACACTGCTTTCCATAGTGGTTGCATTCTTAAAAGGCTATGACTCTTAAATTCTTTCCATAGCTTTGGGAAAATGTTCACAGTTTGTTAAGCTGACTTTTCATACACCTACATACATGAGAAAAGTGCAAGCCCTTCCAAGGTCTCATGGAAACAGCCTTACTTTTTATTATTCCTATTAGAAAACTTAAAGTCAAAATACCCAGAGAATTGAATTGCTACTTCAAAACATTCATTTCGGATGTCCCTTCAATTTTTTCAAGTGTGCATGTGTTCATATGTGTGTGTGCTTGTTATAATTTTTCTAATAGCTGAAGAACTTCACTCAAAGTAAATTCAAATGAGCCAATATTCAGAACAAACAAAGTGCATTTACAATTGGTGCAGAGTAGCTAAAGGACAGCCTTTAAAACTCTTTGGGTAGAGTCAGGAATGGTAGCATATGCCTGGATTGCTCTATTTGGAAAGCAGAGGTAGTAGGACAGCAAATTTGAGGTCAGTCTAGTCTATGTAAAATGATATCCTGCCTTAAAGAGACAAGGCAGTTTATTCCTATTTGTGGCCTTGTGGGCTCAGTCAATGCATAAAGGCCAGAAAATTTCACACTGAAAAGAAACAGAGATGATTTCCCACTAGGCTCCACCTCTGTCCAGTTTTCACTTGGAGCTTTACAAAAGCATTTTGTTGAAGTTTAAGTATAGAGTTGCTATATTGGCCTTGGCAATAAGCATTTTTCCAACATTAATGTCTATGCCATAAAACTGAAAACTGTACTTCAAGCAAGTTTAATTTATAGGAGACCATAGCATAAAATATGTTACATTTGAAGAATTATTCACTTCTCTTTTCTTTGAAAAGTAAAAATCCAGAGCTGGAAACTAATGTAAACTAATGAGTCTAACATAATTTGATGTCTCTCTTTCAGAGATGCTGTGTTATGGAAGGAATTGTGGCCTCTCAGTAGAACAAAGCACATAACAGATTTAATGTGAAGAAGCATTCCTCTGACACTGTGCCTGACTGGTCTTCCTGAGTTTTCCCATCTTGCTGAAATCTCCATTGATACTGTCCTACTGTCTCTATCAGCACCCGAAGTTCCCTTTACATTCCATCTATGCATGTACAAATTGCCTGCACTGTTTTCTTTAATATATTTGAAACATAGAAAATATATATTTGAAACATAATGAAATATTTTTAAAAAATTACCAAATCAAAAGAAAAATGCAATTGGGAAATAGTGTTGAATTAGTTTAGCTTGCAAAGACTTTTATTACTTTCTAGACACCTTGCTTGAATCTTTTACTGCTTAAACTAAAGATTTCTCAAATTGATGATCTCCTATGACCTGGCATCAAGAAAATGCTTCTGAGGAATTTTGTCTTTCTGAGTAAAAACATAAACTGTTGCCTTGACAATGGTCCACAAAATTATCTCCTATTTAGCCTATGAGTAGGAGCTTAATGGAACTTATGGGAAATAAGTTATCTAAGTAATGATGACTTCCCTTATAGTAATATCCAGAACAGAGTCGGGAGAGTATTTCATGGAGAAGTCCTTTCATTTTCTCTTTGTGATTAGTCAGGGTGGCACTTCTGAGTGTGTTTATCAGCGGTGTCTCTGGCAGACTTACCTCTCCACGGATGACACTACCAGTAAGATAGATAATCTCATAAGCGAAGGAACACAGGAGGAAGAGGAAATATTTTGTGGAAATCCCTAGAATATTTTATATGCTATTTGTTTTTCCATGTTTTTTTTTTTTATTATTTATTTGTTTATTTTTGTATGTGTACGAATGTACTGTCTGCATGCAGGTCTGTGCACCCGTGTCGTGCAATGCCGCGGAGGTCAGAAGAGGGTCTCGGATTCCCCTGGAACTGGAGTTCTCCTGGAATTGGAGTTACAGACGGTTCTTAGCCGCCATGTGGGTGCTGGGGATCGAACCCGGGTCCTCTGCAAGAGCGTCGGTGCTCTTAACTGCTAGGCTATCTCTCCAGCCCCCATTGTTTTTCCATGTTTTAAAAGATAACATCAAGCAATATATTCCATTGAGATCAAGACAGTTTTGTTATAGTGTGAAGACTGAAAGTCAGCTATGAGACACTGAGGAAAATCACAATGTGTGAGGCAGGTGACAGGAAAAGGATGCTTGAATGGCTTAGAGACTGCCATCTTAACAAATTAATTAAATGAGGCAACCTAATCTCCTCAAAAAAGATAAGTCATGCAATATATATTATATGTTATATGGAATCAAAACTATTCAAAATAATTTATTTTTTTTACTTCATACTATTCTGTTGCTTCAATATATAGGGGTTTTAAAAACAAAATTAAAAATAATATATGTTCACAGTTTCAAATCCAATCTGATTCCTCTGTGTAGACTATCAACTCAATGTCTAAAAGGAGTGAGTTACACATTTGCCATTTCCCCAAAGAGGGAGTTAGACCTTTACCAGAATTTACTGTCCCCAAATACTTTTAACTTAACACTGTATCTGGCTGTGACTTCTACGTTTTTGAGAAGGGATTCTGAGAACATAGGTGTGTACATAAGGGGTGGTTTCTGTAATGTAAGTGTGGTGAAGTTTACAACAATAAAAACTGTGGTCATGTAGCTGCCAGCAACAACAATTGGGGCCACGTATCTGCTGCTATTAAAGTCTCTGAAGAAATTCCCCAACCTTTTTCAGTAAGAAATTAGTTAAAGCATTAGCCACTATAGTAAAACAAGATATCAAGGTCCTAGTATATTGATATTGCCACAAATGGGGTGTAACACAACCGGGTGTTCAATTACAGAGAAATCAGTGCCAGAGCTTCAAAGCTACTGAACTCTGCACATGAAAAGCACTGATTGAGTTTATCTACAGGTGAAGCTGACAGGTATCCTACTTATAGAAATATAACATATAAATGTAAAGTATAAAGTTATTGGTGTTTCCATTTCTCCATCCTTGAAATTTTTCCCATTCAGTTATATTGATTCATCATACCTTCATTTTGAAAACAAATAACAACTGATAGAATAGACTAGAAATAAAGATTGCAAGAGCAAATTTAAAATCCTTTAAAGAGAAAGAAAAAAAGTATCCACAAGCAAAGATATTGTACTCACTAATTCTGATACTATCATGCTTTCTCTACTATGGTTCCAAGGGAGGGTTTGAATTCTAAAGATGTCGAGAAATAATTCACTTTAGAGTATTCTTACCTTTCCTGGGTTTAGTGTTTCACTTAGCACCTGTAAATAAGATGACTCGTCACCTAAATAAAAAATTTAAAAAGTAAATAAAAGCTAAGCAAAACCTTGCTATTTTCAAATGTGAGGCTGACGATTTTGCATTGGCAAAGCTACTGCAATTGTACTACAAAGTGCAAGCTTACCCTACCTCAAACACAGTTCCTATGACCGTCTTCTTTACTCCTTTCTTTTCTCAAAACATGTTTTGCATGCAAAGATGAGGTCCAGCCACTTGATCAAGATCTAAGGGATGAACAGATCGTAAGAAAGTTTCTGTCCTCAAGGTGCTTATAGTCTAAGAAGACAGACAATAACTAAAGCTCTTTCTCCTGCCTGCCCTCTCTTTCTCATACAAAGACATACACAGTTACAATACTGTGGCTATGAAAGTACAAGGTAAATTCAT
This sequence comes from Rhizomys pruinosus, assembly GCA_009823505.1. Classification (NCBI taxonomy): domain Eukaryota; kingdom Metazoa; phylum Chordata; class Mammalia; order Rodentia; family Spalacidae; genus Rhizomys; species Rhizomys pruinosus. Next base: position 8,986,806 of record VZQC01004283.1, on the reverse strand, counting down.
TGTCTTTTTAGTAAACAAAGGAATAAGAGGTTTGAGATGATACTTAGGGCATAATCTATGCAATCCACTCTAGACTTCCTGATATTATTCCATAATATTTCTTTTATTAAAGATTTTTTATCCTAACTTTCTATGTATATTTCATAATCCATTATGAGACTTGCCTTAGTCAGAAAAGCCAGAGAAGCTTCTCTTAAGGAAGTAGTGATAGAGTTGAGATTGATGATGAGTAAAAGTTAACTAGGTGAAAGATCACAGAAAAGAGACATCATAGGATGCTGCAAAGGCAAATCCTGGACTTCCTGGAGGAAGTCAGTGTTACCTAGATTGAAGGAAGGTCAGTATGGGCATCGTACAGTGAGGAAGTGGGAGCTGTTATCTGAGGAGGCTGGAGACATGGTAGAGGTCATGTTAAGGACTGTTGCTCTTGAGAAAAATGGGATGGATTGAAACTTTGTTTTTTTTTTAATCATCTTTATGTGTATGAATTATATTGCATGCATGTAAGTGGATCCCTGTCCTGCAGTGCCCATGGAGTTCAGAACAGGGCATCAGATCTCTGGAAGTGGAGTTAAGCAGCTGTTCTCAGCTTCTACATTTAACAGGTTAAGAAGGATTCTAAAGAAACCTTAGGAAGAACTTCTGCCCTTTAAGGTGATTTTTGGATATCTTGTTCCAAATTCTTCTTTTAAAAAGAAGAGATGAAGCCGGGTGTGGTGGCGCACACCTTTAATCCTAGCACTTGGGAGTCAGGGGCAGGTAGATCTTTGTGAGTTCAAGGCCAGCCTGGTCTTCAGAGCGAGTTCCAGGCCAGCTGGGGCTACAGGGAGACCCTGACTCAAAAAAGACAAAAAAGTAAAAATAAAAAAGAACAGTTTCTGTTGTAAAGACTGACTTGAGCACATTTCAGTTTCTAAATACAATTATAAGAGAAGCCAATTTAAATGGATTCCTGGGCCCTCCTCTCAATAAACGTTCACTTGATGAGTTTGCAGTGGAGATCTGATATGTATACATATTTTAAAGCTCCATGGAGCATCTGATGCTCAGCCAGAGTAGGGAAGTGTTGATACCACCTTTCTCTCATTCTCTTAAATGACCTGGTCTAATCTTTTTATATATAAAACTTTCCATGTGAGGATGGCCCTCAGGATTGTATGATGCTAGCCCATACCTCCACTGAATTACACATTGTCAAAATATTTATTTCATATCTTTGCTTGGGCAACAGAGATTTCCATTATTAATAGGACCAAAATTAAAGAAAATCCCCAGCCATTTCCCGTCCATGAACTTCTCTTCGGGTTTCCTTGTCTCAGTTGTGGGAAGCATTCTTCTGCTTATTCAGGCTGATCTCAGAGTCATTCAGACTGCATTGTGTACATTTATGCCTCACAGCTAATTCAGCAGGAAGTTCTTTCAGGTATTTTTTCCTAAGACATTCCTTGGCCCAATGACTTCTCACCAGCTCCACGGATCCCATTGTGAGCCAAAGTACCATAATCTCACTCCTAAACTATTCTAACAGGTTCCACACAGTGGTCTTCCCCTTCCTTTGCATCTTTTTGTTCTGTTTTTTACATAGCACGTGGAAAATTTTAAAAAGAAAAATTACTTACTCTTCCATTCAAAGATCCTCAAAATGGCTTTGTAATGAAACTGGAGTAAATCCAAAATTCTCATCCTACCTGTAAGGCACCAATTGACACCTGTGACTATTTCTTGTTAACACTGCTTCATCTCACTGATCTTTAAATTACACAAAGTAAAAAATGCCTACCTTGGAATTTTTGTGTCTGATTATGTCTTTGTCTTTGGAATATTTTTTCCAAAGCTCCATGATTTCTTCATCATCTCTTTTAAGTTTTTGATCAAAGATCATAGTACTGAAATCCTCCTTGGGACACTGCACAAAATATGCAAGTATGTGTGCTCATGCACATACATACACACACACACATGCACATACACATGCACACACATGCATGCACGCACACACACATCTTTTATACATTGTCAACAATAACCTCACCCCTCAAATAGCATGACTATTTCATGAAAGAAACTTTGCTAGGCTTATTGCTATGTCCTCAGTTCATTTAATATTGCTTTGTAATTGGAAGAAATGTTTTATGAACTAAGGAGCAAGGTACACACAGACATAGAAGATGGGTAAGTAGGACTGGCTAAGAGGATGGGGTGACTACTGGGATCATGAACAATGTACAGTGTGATCTTTGGCACACCTGATTTGAGTCAAATGTCTAATCTGCTTTTTCTATGATGCAAAGCTCCACATAGGTAAAGTGGATCTTAGGATGGGGAAAGAAATGGTTATCTGTGTTGGATTTGTTTTCTAGTTTTGAGCACTAGGTCCACCATCTTGTATAAATTTGGTTAGGTCAATCAACTCGTGTAAACTTTATACCCTTATCAAAACATGGGATAAAGCCATTTTTTGGAGGATTAAAGGAAAGTAATTCATAAATGAAAGAAAGCTACAAGAAGAGGATTAGAAGAGTCAAGAGATTTGGATCACTCAGCCATAATATTAAGCTAGAGAAGATCTTCCTGGTTAAATGCTTGTTTAGCGGAAACAGTAAGTGGAACACCAACAGAGTCTTTCTAGTGTTGACCTAGTTAGTGCTTTTGATTTCATGAATAAAGGTAAGGATAATTAGATCAAATGACAGAAGAAAGAGGAAGGTAGTTGAAAAAAATCAATGGCCTGATTCAGCAGAGGATTTAATGCGTCATGTCACGCCACATCCTGTTTTCCTTCGAGGCCACTGCCTGGTATTGTGTGTCTCAGCAACATGAGGACAGTTCACATCAAGTTTACTCAGTATCAGCAGTGATTGCCTGAGGAAACCAACTCCTGCTTTAGTCAATATGGCAATCAAACAATGCAGAGAAGCATAGCAATCCTAGCTGTGAAGACATAATAAATGGATTCTAAAGCCTATCATAAACTTGTAAACTCAGTCACAATAACTGGAGTGAGAGCAAACATTTTGCTAGAATACATTTTATATATACTTCTATTTTTCTATTTTCTTTGTACAAAGGACCATCTCAATGTACATATATACAATTAGTAGGTTAGTAAATCTCCTGAATATTAGCTCACATGAAATCATACCATTGAGGATGTCTATGGCTCATAAGCAGCCTGAGTGGATTTGAATCCATGTAACAATTCAGTATTTACTAAATTGTTAGATACTAAGATCTGTATTGCAGGTATCAACATGATTAAAGCAACCAGATAGACAAAACTTTCCTCAGAAACAAATCCAGTCACATAGATGTACAATTGAAATTCATATTGTTTTCTTTGGCAGTTCTCTCACTTGACACTTTAATGGTTCCCAGTGCTAACAACAGACAGCTCATTATTACCATTGACATAGGCCCCCGTGTTGGGTGAATTACCCAGTAACAAATAAATCACTGCCAGACTTTGAAGCAGAAATTTCTTCTGGTTGTACTCGAAGCAAGCATTTTTACATAAAATAATTGTTTAAATCACATCTGTTTTGAGACTCTCAGGAAAGCAATCTCTTCAGAAACAGCGGAGGTGAAGATCTTGGATAAACGCTTCCTGAGAATGTCCACCCAGAGAGAAGAAGGCTGAAGCCAATTGTCTGTTACAGTGACAGTGGTTGTACACACACAATAAGCATCAACGGGAGAACTTCGCTCTACAGCAGGGTGGAATCGGCCTCTGTTATTTCAGTGGGTTGATGGCTCTGTCAAGCTTATTTTGGTTTTTGTTTTGCTTTGTTTTGTTTTTAATAAGAAGAGGACAAAAATGAGTGAGAATTCTTGGAGGACAGATGAGGAATACAAGTCACTGCTGTTGTTTAACCCAAGCATGAGCCAATATTTGCCTAGAAACTGAGGCTGGGTCACTGATAGAAAGGAAAGTCTGGAGAGAAGGCCAGCATGAAGCATACTTGCACAACAGGTGACCTCTAGCCAGTGCTGCTCATGGTTTTGATAAGTTAAAATGATTGAACCAGGGCTGGAGAGATGGCCTAGCGGTTAAAAGCGCCGACCGCTCTTACAGAGGACCCGGGTTCGATCCCCAGCACCCACATGGCGGCCGAGAACCGTCTGAGACTCCAATTCCAGGAGAACTCCAGTTCCAGGGGAATCCGAGACCCTCTTCTGACCTCCGCGGCATTGCACGACATGGGTGCACAGACCTGCATGCAGACAGTACATTCATACACATACAGAAATAAATAAAATTAATAAAAAAAAATTTTAAAAAAATGATTGAACCAACTTGAAATTGAATGGTGAAGGAATGAGGGAGCGTATACCAAAGTCCACTAAAGCAATACAGCAAAATATTGGTCTCCTTGAGACAAGCAAGACTCCTCCATCAGTATCAGCTACACCTCAACTGCCTGGAGATACTGTGCAACAGTGGCAGCCATGTGTCTATATATATCCCAAATCTAATTGGCTATTAGCTCTCTCCTTGGAGGAATAACTCACAGCAGATGCCACAAGCTTATGTCCTCTAGTGGTTAGGAGATGCTATAAGCCACAATAAAAACTTGTCACCCTTTATAGAGAAACCACAGTTTGTGGATTAGCATACCATCCAAGCATCTGTGTCTATGCTCACAGCTTAGCTTGCCATAATAATTAGTACTGCTTAAGTGCCTGTACATCCAATTGCTTGTGCTTTGTTAGTATGACTAAAAAGGTACCACTGGATAAGCTGTCAACCCATGAAGGGAAACAACCTGAACAGACTAGAGTCCCAAATAACATCTCCAAAAAAGTAGACTGTTTTGCTTCTCACCCACTTGTGCCCCTTTCCCAAAGCCTAGGGAACAACTTGTGGAAGAGGAGGCATGGTAGAATGTAAGGGCTGTGGAGAGATGGGGGTGAATCATGAGACTACAGCAATATAGACTGGACTCTTAATTGATCAACATGCCTGTGCATACAAGCATCTCCAACTGGACTATGGGAACCTTGGGTTGATCAAAATTTGGAAATAGATACTTGCAAAATGCACCAATTACCTAATTGTATGGCAAACTGAGCAACATCAATGTTATCTGAAAACAACTGTGTTATTATATTGTAGAAATCCCTTAAAAATAAACAAATAAAAGACAGAAAAAAAGATATTCTAGGAATAACAGACATTACCTCATGCCAAATGCTTGCCTTGCTTGTACCCTGCTGAAATGCTAGTATGTTAGGATTGTGACCATTACATATTTCAGATATCATATATAGGATCTCAGGCATGGAGGAGAAAGGAGTCCAAAATTTCCCAGTAAGATAGAATCAGTGGGTTATCTGTCCCATGACTGCCGAACTGTAAACTAAGTGGGTCTATGAACTAAGAAGACCTAGAGGAGTCCATACTGACTCCCCTATCTACCTGGTACTCTTTATAGTGCTGCCTAGAGATGATGCAACAGCTGTGCAGCCACCTTTCTTCCTATGTTAAATACTTAGAAGAGTAGATAACACTGGGAAACAGCACCAGAAAGGCTTGTAGAATTCTCCAAGGGGTTCAGATGGCGGGTTCCTGATGGCTCATCTACAGAGTGATGTCTATAGTCATCAAAGGCATGGATCTTTTAGACTAATACCTAGAGCTTCTATTTTTTTAATTGTACATTTCATACAATGCTTCTAATCAAGTTTATGCCCCCCATGGCCAAACAGCATCAGAACTCATGCATTACATCAGCCAAGTTAAGTTCTTTCGAGTCAAGCTTTTGAATCCATGTCCTTCTATACCAGTTCATCCAGTGGAGACTAGTCAGAACATCTAGAAATCTCAAGTAAGGCACACTCTTCCTCATCCAGCAGTAATCTGTCTCCAGTAGTTATCAGTCCAAGGCCAGTCCCCCCACCCAGTCCCCCACCTAGTTTTCTTGCTCCACTCTGAGACCTTGTCCAAGTTGGCATGGGTCCCGTGCCTGATGTCAACATCGCCACAAGTTCACGTGTGAAGTTTCCAGTCATCTGTAAGCCTCTGATTCCCTAGGCTCATGAACCAGCCCCAGCTCTTACAATTTTCCACCCCCTTTCACAATGATCCCTGAGTTGCGGGTGGGTGGGTGTGGTTTAATATAAGAGTCCTATCCAGGAAGGCACACTCTGGAGGCTCCTTTTGAAGCGTGGCCAGTTGTGGCCTTCTGTTTGCATTGCACCCTACTGTGTACGGAAGCTTCACCGGTGAGGACTGAGAGATACAGTCCCTTTCTTTCTGCCTCTTATTCTGGAATGTTTCACAAGGCTTAGGTACAGAGGTTCAACTGTACATTTGTCTCCCAGGACTGGGTATCTTTCAGATGTATATTTTCTGTGCCTGAACAGGTGTGGGATTCTGCTACGGTAGCCTCCATCTGTTGCAAAGAGAAGCTTCTTTGATGAGTGGTATATGATATGCTCTTCTGTAAATATATAATTCCATATTTAGCATATGGTAAGAAATTTCATTTGTCTAGACATAGGGTGAGATAGGCTTTTCTCTAGGATCCATGTGCATTTGGATGAATTTACAGTGACACTCATGAGTTCACTCCCACTGAAAGGGTTTTAAGTCCAATTAGACAGCTGTTGATTAGCCCCCGGATAACAGTGCCACTGCTGCCCCAACAGAGGGCATTATGGTTATTAGGCTTAGTTCTGGGGTGTGCCGTTGATTGACTTTCTCCCTTAGCAGTGTGCATATTATCTGGCATTATGAGCACTAAGCTGTTACTTCGCCCTCCCCATCCTTCCTCCTCTCCCCTCCCATCCCCCACCCCACTTGCCTTCCTATTCCATTATTCCACTGCCCACTTTATGTCACTTGTGTTCCATCTTCCTTCCCACGAAATGCTCTCCCTGGCCCCTTACTATTTTCTTGACTGCTACGAGTTTTCCAGTTGAAACAAACATATTTAAAGCTCACCTTCTTAGTTCCTCAGGCTGACTTTCCCCAAGGTTGGGCTGTAAATGAAGGAGTGGTTATTGGTGAGGTCTTCATGTCTACAGAAATATCTCTGTTTTATCACAGGACTAGCATTCCCAGACTACACTTTGCTCAGAAGAGGCTATAACACCCCAGGGATCTGGAACTGGAATAATGATGTGAGAAGAAGGAAAATGATGAAAACACACTGACCAAGATCCTGTGGAGGAGCTTATTCAATGAATCTTAATACCTCCAAGATTCACTCCCAAACCCTCACTATATATACTGGTCAATGTATATTTGTAACATGGAGAAAAGGAAGAAAGGGAAGGAAACAAATAGAAAAGAATGTATGTGTATGGTAAACTCTTAAAACAGCCATCAAAAGCCTAGGGAAATAGAAAGCTCTTCTGTACTGATGTTGAGAAGGAAGTTTCTAAGGACAGCAGAGAGAAGCAAAGGATCAGATTCTGACTGATTAGGTTCACACAGAAAACATGGGAACAAATGTGGGCTACAGCTAAACACTTCTGTGAAGATCTAGGTGATGCTAAGTGAACATATTACTCTTAGCATTTGGGGCAGTAATTAGAATTTCAGAAAATATATAGAGGAAAGTAGTACTATAAACCTGGGGTGGGGGAGGAAAAGACCATCAAACCAGCCTTGGTGCCTCAGTTCACACCTTGGTTATGGAGACTGGTATGGTCATGACACTGTGGGCATCAAGATCATGTCTTCACATTAAAAGATTTGGGAATTGTGAGAAGCCAGAGTTCCTAAGTGGAGTTCACAAAACCTCACCCCATGTGAAATCAAGAGGCAATTGGTTACCCCAAAGAAACCACAGTTTGGAACCAAGAAAAAAGGGCTATGAAAGATTAGTCAGAAAGGAGTCACAAGGATATAAATGCACTAAGCTTCAGCTTCTAAACCAGGGTTAGAATTACTGAAGATTATTTTCTATGTGATAAACCCTTATTAGAGGCCTGAAGACCAAAGGAAGGACAATTTCAAAGCTCTTTTTCTGATTATGGTCTGTCTCTCTTACAGCTCAATGTTATTAGAGAACAGACTTGCTCCTCATACAGTTGGTAATCAATAGTATGCAATAACACGGCGACGTATTACTTAATAGAAATTGGTCTTTGTGGATCACTGTCATTTTAACCTAAAAAGACATAGAAATTCTTTGAAGAAAATATAAAACTGTAACATTAAACAACAGATAGACATGCGAATACTATTGCATCAAGATCCATCTTGGGATACAGTAAGGATAGCATTCATGGGACTCTTGATCTTCTTTTAAAATACTGGTACATTGTTTCAAGAGGAACCTAGTGAAATTTAATCACCTTGACCACCAGAAGCTAATGGTAGAGAGAAAATTTAAATATTTAATAATTTCTTTTCCTACTGCACATTTAAAGAAGAGCTCATGAATTCAATGCCAACAGTTTTTACTTGAGAAAAGCTTCATTACATTCTCTCTTCCTTTTCTCATCACAAATTCATTAGGAGAGTATATGGAAGCAGAATTCATGGGAAGGGTTACAGAGATTCTTCTGTGAAATGAAAATTGGCTACTTAGAAACCAAGATATGAAATTGTTAAATGACTCATGGTAGTTTTACCATATATCTTGGAGAATTGCATTATTAGAGATTACTGATACAAACATATCTGTTACACAACTATTGGCTCATACTTGGTTAGAGAATTATTAGTGGATAAATGTGTGTCTTGCTACTAATTATTGTTTTATAGTTGAGATCTTACTAGATAGCAACAGATGATGAAGCACAGGGAAAAGGAACCTTTGTCTTTCTCCCTCCTTTAAATAGATGCCTATAGAGACATGTCGGGAATTCCCATGTGGTTTCACTTCTTAATGAAGGTGTTGTGTGGTAAGACCACCTAGAAGGGTAGAATACCTTGAGGAATGGGCAATGGTGGTGGTGGTAGCAGATATAACTTCTTTCAGTAGCAGCAACAGCAGCAGTAGCAGCAACAATATTAGCAGTGAAACATTGAGTTTAAGCCACCGGGATCATGATCGGTGAAGAAATGTGCTGTTTTCACTCTTCTGTGTGGGTTTGAGTAATGTTACTCATGTGTATCATCTGGGAGTGATTATAATCTTCCTTTGAATTGTAAAAAAAAAGTTATTTTTTATGTGTATGAGTTCTCTGCCTGCATGTATGTAAGTATACCTGGGTTGGACAATACTCATGGAGGCTGGAAGAGAGTCTCAGATACCCTGGAACTGGATTTATGGACAATTTTTAGTCACCATGTGCATGCTGGAAACTGAGTTGTCTGCAAGAGCAGCCAGTTCTCTGAGCCATCACTGTAGCCCCTGATGCTCTCTGAAATTCTGTGAGTCCTTCAGTATCTTTTCAATTCATTTCATGTCTGCTTAAATTACTATTGCTATTTGTCAGTAGGGCATCATTGTCATTAGCAAGATATCAGAGTCACTCAGTCTTCAAGAAGTTTCTTTGAATATCTCTTGGTAGAGAGTCAGTTCTGTGGGCATGCAAACAAGATACGGAGTAGGTTTTCCCCCAGGAGGAAGTGAACGGTGAAGTAATGAATGAGAAGTCACCTTTGATGTCCCACCAATGACCAGCAGGAAGACACATTGGAAGAAGCAAAGTGGCTAGATCAAAAGATCAAAACTGGCCTTAGAGTTAGAACCTCGTATTTGAAAGATCTGTAAACAATCATTTAACTCTCTGGAACTTTTATCTCCTACACACACATACAAAAAGTAAGAACATTTATTTTGTAGGGCTGTCATAAGATTTACCAAGATTGGATAGGAATTAGCAGTCCAGATTCTGGAGAAGATGAAAGTCTTGAGTAAGGAACGTGACTAGAACATGAGGAACTCTCCTCAAGTCCTTGATGACCATTGCAGCCCTGTCTTTTTCTGGTTATCCCAGAAGGAAGATTCCAAGCATAATTCTCCATGCAATGTCTCTCACGTATGGAGTTTCTAAACAATATCTTCCCTGACTCCAGGCTCTGATAAATAACTTCCTCCATGACACTCTCATTTGGCTATTTCACAGTCATTTCTAACTTCCTATGTCTAAGAATTCCTAATTTCATTTAAGGGTATGTTCTGCTTCAGTTTCCCACATGTCACTAAACATCACCATTACACATTCAATCATGTACATCGAACCAATAGGAATGGATTTTAGTATTATTTTGCCCATATTCAACCTTATCAGCATGCCCCAAGTCTACAAAATATTAATCTCTCAATGTCTTCATTTAGTAATCTCTATCACTCTAGTCTGATCCATCTTAATTTCTCAGCAACACTAGGACTGATGAACTTTCCTATGTAGAGGACTAGATAGTAAAGAGTTGTGCTTTGAATGCTATTCAGTCTCTATGATTCCAATTAGTACTGCTATTTATGTGAAGGCAGCCATAGACAAGAATGCATGAAAACCATTGTGGCACAATGAAAAGCCTCAATAAGGACAAGCTGAGTGTTCGGATGAACAAAATGAAAGTAAACAAAGCCAGATGCAAATATAGAAGACTCTGAAGGAAGGAGGAATGAACTGAGATTTCTGAGAAAGGGAAAGGGAGGAGGAGGGGAGAGAAGATTGTAGAACAGGTCCACCAGATGCAAATATAGAAGACGCTGAAGGAAGGAGGAATGAACTGAGATTTCTGAGAAAGGGAAAGGGAGGAGGAGGGGAGAGAAGATTGTAGAACAGGTCCACCAGATGCAAATATAGAAGACGCTGAAGGAAGGAAGAATGACTTGAGATTTCTGAGAAAGGGAGAGGGAGGAGGAAGGGAAGAGAAAAATGTGTAACAAATCCAGAGAAACACATCTGAAGGGTGGCTAGTCTAGGAAAACTGAAAATGGGCACAGACAAATCACAATTAATTTTGACCCCAGAAGTATTAACCTTTATTTTGACAAAGTCACTTTACTGTTCGATAATCCAAGAAGAGAATGGCATGTAAAGCTAGTCTGAGTATAGACTTGACTGATGAACTGATTTACAGAAACCCTTACTTGTAAATTTTAGACTGTCTTAGATCATGTGAAATATCCTATGTATGAACATGAAAATGAAAAAAAATGAGATTAGTGTCAGCTATTGTCATACAGGCATAGGGTTATATAATGGGATATTTTGAAATATCAGCCTATGTGCTCACCTCTCCCTCCAACAGTTTCACTCCCACATTGCCTGTGGTACCTAGGTTAAAACCTGGGAATCCTCTGTCCACACGCAGATAAATACACCATCTCCTTTGCTGAGAAATTAAAGGCTTTCTTCTGCCTTCCACCATTGATCCTAAAGGATCAATGCATTTTGTGGCTGCAGGCTGGACTGTGCAGGCCCAAGCTTGAGACTGTGAGGCTTAGAGGAGATGGGTCACTCTGTGATTGTAGGCAGACCAGTAGTAGCCAAGCTTGTAGAGTACTAGGAATATTTGCACTCATTCTTCAGAACTAAAGTCAGTAACTTTTACAATATTGCCTTTAAATGTAATTTGATTCATGTTAAATGAAATGCTAAGACTAGCAGAAAATAATTTTAGAGTAACTTCTAGAAACAAGTTCAAAGATGTATAGTAAAATATAATCATAATTTAATATGATACATAAATCATAACATGATATTAAAAACCACAAGAAATTTTAAGATGAGAAATGCAATGTTAGAAATGAACAATTTACTGAAAAAAGCATAACAAAAAACAGATATGAAAAGCAGAAGATATAATTAGAAAATAAAAAGTAATGTGATAAGCAGAACTTTAACCATATCAATCATTACAATAAATATACAGCAACTAAAATTCAATGAAAAGACAGATTGTCATAACAGATGATCAAAAGCTACCAACATGCTGTTGATATCAAATGCACTTTCAGTATAAAGGCAGTGTAATTGAAATGACGGGGAAAGAAAGCCACACTTGTCAAGTAATTTTAGGAAGCCTAGAGTGACCTTATAAATAGAGATGAAGCAGACTTCAAGGAAAGAGTATTTGCAGAGATGGTGAGGGACATTTCATAATGATGGATTGATTCATGAAAAAAATCCTAACATATGCCCACTACTGAGGTATAATTACTTAAAACAGAATTGGCAATAGGTATAATTTCAATCACAGATATCTTAATATTACTCAGTAATTAATAGAAGTAGAAAAATGTCAGTTAATATACAGATGACTAAATAACATTATAAAATAATTTTATCTATAATGAGAATGAGAATTATTTCCATTTCATGATTTAAACCCTACATAATGCTATAAATTATTTTAAATACATTCAGGCATAAATAAACAAATAGAAATAAGCACTACAAGGGAAGATGTATAAATATCATCTTCATCTGATTATAATAAAATAATCCTCTATGTAGAAAATTTTAAAATGTATAAAATCATGGAAATTTGTGCATGTGAGTTCGTATGAGTGACTGACCAGCTGTCTAGAAAACTGTTTCCTTGTGGTCATCCATCGCCTCTGGCTCTTACAATTTTACTGCTCCCCCTTCTGAGATGATCCGTGAGCCTTGGGATACAGAAGTTTGACATGGGTGTCTTATTCAGGGATAAGCTCTCTGAAGCCTCTTATTCTTTGCACTATGGTTCTCTGGGTTAATCACGATCTGTTGCATGAGGAAGCTTCTCTGGTGAGAGCTGAGAGATGCATCAACGTATGGGTAGAACAATAAGTCATTAGGAGTCAGTTTAATACTATATCTATTCAGTAGAAAACTAGTATTGGGCTCTCTCCTATGTCCTGTGATCTGTGTAGCCTCAGGTTCCTAGGTCTGGTATCAATGTCAGGTATGGGCTCCATGCTACAAAGCAGACCTCAAATCAAATTAGATAGTGGCTGGTTTCTTCCATGTTCACTGGCTTCCTAAGTGTTTTCTTTCCTTCAGATAAAAAGGGATCCACAAATAAAAATTATCCAGGCCTATAATTCACAAAGGCTTTGGGTTAGTTCTTAAAGGCAAGCAATGAATAAGTCGGTTTTTGGAGCCGAAGGATTAATAACATTCTTAGGCTCCTGGCACTTTGGCTTTTTGAGACTGCCATGCAGGGTTTTTTAAACTATAAGAAAATGAGCCTAGTACATTATAAAGAAAGAGCGCAAATATCTCAGGCTCCCTTTGAGCAGTATGGAGCTCAGGAAGCAGATGTGGGGATGTGGAGAAGAAACCCGAAGCCTATCTGAGGTACTACTGGAAGCAGGAAGCTGCAAGAGAGGGCCAGTAGTCTCCTTCAAGGGTGTGACCTTGGTAGGTTAACCAGGCTCGGCAGGATGGACCTACAGTGAAGGGCATTTGGGGACACAAATTAGACTCTACGTGGAACACTGACTGAAAAAAGCAGACAATGAAATTAAAATTCAATCTGTACTCTGAGATAAAGAGGCACAGTACTTATATTTATCCATCAAAAATTTGTAACCAGGGCTGTAGAGATGGCCTAGCGGTTAAGAGCACCGACTGCTCTTACAGAGGACCCGGGTTCTATCCCCAGCACCCACACGGCGGCTGAGAACCATCTTTAACTCCAGTTCCAGGGGAATCTGACACCCTCTTCTAACCTCTGCAGCATTGCACGACACGGGTGCACAAACCTGCATGTAGACAGTACATTCATATGCATATGAAAATAAGTAAATAAAAATTTAAAAAAATTGTAACCATAAAGTATAATGAACTTAAACGAATGCTAAAATGACACAAATAGGCAAAGGATTAGAAATATACTCCACTGAATGGTGGGACTGTGGGGGTTTGGGCACAACAGTCTGTAGATTGGTTTTGCACGAAGGATGCTTATACTCATGGATTATCACTTATAGCTAAAAAATGAAAAAAAAAAAAAAAAAAAAAACTGGAAGATGCAGGACATTATGGCACGAAGAATACAATGTGAGCTGGGATGGGGTGGGGGTGGGGGGAAGGGAAAGGGAAATAGGGCCTGATCTGAATTGGAAAAATATGTATGAAATGCACAACCCTCAATAAAAAATGTAAATTCACAATAAAAAAGACATATTCGTACACATACAAAAAAAAGATTTACGTTTGGCAACAAGCGCAAGAAAAGTTTTTCAAAATCAACAACACACCTGAAACAATAATTAAAGCCAGGTAATTATCACTAACTGTCTATTAATAGCTAATTTTTTTGATGAGTTATAATAAAGACTTAGAGTGACCAGAACATTTTTCTTTGTGGAAACAAGAAATGATTGAGTAATTTTAAAAACAAGTTAGAAAGCTGGGTGGTGGGCACCACTTTTAATCCCAGCACCTTGGGAGGCAGAGGACGGGGATCCTCTGTGAGTTCAAGACGAGCTTGGTCTACATAACGAGCTCAGTGGCAGCTGAGGACAAAGGGAGACTCTGCTTCAAAAATACAAAAAAAAAAAAAAAAAAAAAAAAAAAAAACCTCAAAAAAAACCAAGTTAGAGCTTTACTGAGAATATGTTCATGGCCAATGTTTTCAATGTTTTAGTAGTCTGAGGAACAGAGTCAGCTGAATGACACTTCTACTTTGGGTTGTATTACTGTCATGTGAAACTGGATCTGCCTAGAAAGTACAAGACAGTCACTTACACAGCTATCAGTCAGTGCTGGCTTCATGTGGGAGCTAAACTAGAGCTATCAGTTCTCTCCGTGTGGCCTCTGCACATAGTTTGAACTTCTCATGACATAGTAGGTGGGTTCCAAGAGGAATTTTTCTAAAACACAAAGATGGAAGTTGCAGGTTTTGTCTCTCAGATTATACAGTAACATTTCTGCAAAATTATATCTGTCCAAATTAGTCACAGAGCCTATATATCCTCAAAGATATGAAAAAAAAAATCAGATGCCACGTCTCATAGGGAAGACTGGTGATGGCTGACAGTTTTCCCACCACACCCAAAGAGATTTAAGTAACAATTTTTATAGCCTCTTCATTTGTACTAGCCAAACAAAAATTACATTTTAAGTTCTTGAGTGTGTGTGTGTGTGTGTGTCTGTGTGTTTGTGTCTGTGTACATACCATGTGGAAGTTGAGAGGACAACTTGAGGATTCAGTTCTCCCTTCTCATCATGTGGGTCTCAAGAACTGAACTCAGGTTGTCAGGCTTGGCCACAGGCACCTTATTCATGGAGCCATCTTGGCAGCCCAATAATCGCAAAACTTTTAACTCCACAGTGGAAAGCACCCAAATGGATAGATAATCCATAGAAGAATGAATGAATGAAATTTGATACATCTGAATAACTAAATACTTTATTGAATTATTAAGTGAATAGCTAAAAAGAAATATAGTACTAATATTCACAGTGACATGGATGCATTTTAAGATCATTAGGTTGAATGAAAGAAGCTAAGCACAAAATATATGTGAAATTTAAGAATGGTCAATACTAAGCCAGGCATGGTGGCATACACCTTTTTTTTTTTTTTGTCTTTTCGAGACAGGGTCTCCCTGTAGCCCCAGCTGTCCTGGAACTCACTCTGTAGACCAGGCTGGCCTTAAACTCACAAAGATCCGCCTGCCTCGGCCTCCCAAGTGCTAGGATTAAAGGCGTGCACCACCACGCCCGGCGGTGGCACACACCTTTAATCCTAGTACTCGGGAGGCAGAGGCAGGGGATCTCTGTGAGTTCCAGGCCAGCTGGGGCTATAGGGAGACCCTGTTTCAAACACACACACACACACACACACACACACACACACACACAGAGTCAAAGAATGGTCAATACTAGAACAAGAAGTAATGGTTTCCTCTGCAGAAGACTAATTTTTTGGAAAAGAACACTGATGCTCCTGAGGTGATGAAAGTGTTCTGCCATTAAGTAATTCTTTACGTTTTTCAAAACTCCTTATATATACCCTTAAGATATATGCATTTCAGGCCTGGAGAGATGGCCTAGTGGTTAAGAGCGCCAACTGCTTTTGCAGAAGACCCGGGTTCGATCCCCAGAACCCACATGGTGGCTGAGAACTGTCTTTAACTCCAGTTCCAGGGGAATTCGACACCCTCTTCTGACCTCCACAGCATTGCACAACATGGGTGCACAGACCTACATGCAGACAGTACATTCATACACATAAAAAACATTAAAATAAAAAAGTTAAAAAATATATGTATTTCATTATGTAAATTTTACTTTAGTTTAAAATGTAACACAGAAAAGATTTTTAAAAAGTATTCATAGCCATTCTCTCTATTCCTCTCAGTAATTTTATAGGGAAGAGTACTAGTATTGGTTAATGATAAATTGCTTAAGAGGATACCCAGAAAGTTTGTGCCCTAAGACAGACTAGAATCTAGAGAGGCAGGAAAGAATTTATGGCTGAAGAAACATTTGTTTTATGTTATAGAGCTTCAGCTGGAGTGATGATTTATTTTAAAGTCACCATAAAATGCTTACTACATTTCTTTACTTATATTTTATCACAAAGATTTATTTTTACGGCCACATTAGACAAGTACCAGGCTGTAGTCTGTTCTAATACATTCACCACTACTAGATTTCTCATTTTCTATGACATAGTCCCCTGTCATAGAATTTATTGGTCTAGTCACAAATTAAATTGGGAAAATTATGAAAACTATCCCCAAGGAACATGGTGTTCTTAAGAAATGACTGACTAGTTTGATTTACTAACAGTGAATTTTTTGGAACCCACATGACTCAAAGTAAAATGTTCCATTAAAGTAAGCTGGCCAATTTACTCTTTAGAGGAGGCCACACTACAAAGTCCCAGGGGTCTAACAAGGGACTCATAGTTTGACTTCAGCCAGAATTTCTAGGATTTTGTGATTTCGGAGTTGGCATTGCAACATGTTTTAAGTCTCTCAATTCTTGGTTCTTGTAAAATGATATTAAAATGTGCATGAAATAGTTATTCATAAACCAATTTAACAAAAGACTGGTGGTAATGAATCATCCACACGGGTTTAACTTTATACATTTATTGCCTTGAATGCTATTGAATACCAGGTCTTTGCTATATTTTCAAGCAATAATAAAGAAAGCTGACTTCAAACTGTCTAGGAAGTATATAAATCATGCATATGTAAACAAATCTCAGTTCTTTCTGTTAGAGCAGCAAGTTTTACTATGAAGTTTACTATGTAGTAAATGAAAGAGAGAGACATATACTGACATATAAAGTGAGGTTATGAAGAGGTGAATGTTCTCCCAAAAAGGAAAAGAAAAACACGGGCGTGAGGGTGGTGGTGGTCAGATACTGTATTTGTTCTTAGCTAGAAGGCCAAGAAGTGATTATGGTGATCATGAAAAACCAAGCAATTACCATTATGGAGCAGAGTTTTAGAAGTCTAACTTCCTTATAAAATTCATTTATAGATCCGGAATCTCCCAAGACCACCTGAAGCACAGCTCTCTTCACAGTAGCAAGGAGCTGGAACCAACCCAAGTGCCCCTCAACTGACCAGTGGATAGAGAAAATGTGATACATCTACACAAAGGCGTTCTATGTAGCAGTAAAGAAAGATGACATCATGAGCTTTCCAGGTAAATGGCTGGAGCTAGAAGATATCACGCTGAGTGAAGTAACACAGTCCCAGAAAAACAAACGACAAATGGTATCCCTCATCTGTGGACGCTAGCACCAATTACCTAATTGTATGGCAAACTGAGCAACATCAATGTGATCTGAAAACAACTGTGCTCTTATATTGTGAATCCCTTAAAATATAATAATAAAAAAAGAAAAAAGTAAAATTCATTTATAGTATTGCATAAATGTTTTCTCAAAAATGAGTTAACATTCATGTTACCTTACAAAATTATTTTATCTCTATGTGTGTGGGCCTGAATATATGTATGTGTACCAAATGCATGTAAGTGTCCTTGGAAGGCAGAAGAAGGTGTCAGATCCCCTGGAGCTAGAATTATAGGCAGTTGTGAGTCATCTGATGTGGATGCTGGGAATTGAACTTGGGTCCTCTGCAAAAGTAACAAGTGCTCTTAACTGCCGAGGCATCTCAGCAGCTCTTAAAATTGTTAAAGTATCTACTACTAAAGGGATCTGCTCCTATTTTTAATTTTCTGCTTAGCCTTGACCAAATTTCTAAACAAAGCAATACATTCTATTTTGAGAAGACTGAGGCTTTTTAGAAATGTTTGAAATTTTAATCCTCATCTTTTTTCCCTATAATCATCTGTTACTGTCTGCCAAAAACGTTTAATCTTGGACAGCTGAACAAAAGATACAGGGCACTGGTGACTCCATCTATCCAGAAGTTGGCAAGGATCTATCCAGCTATGGTTACTGCAAACCTGGTTCAGTGGAAGCTCGGTCAAGGTTCACTGATTGACTCCTTTCTCAAGTTGATTTCATCAGAAATGGGTAGCAAGGAAAAAAAATTGAAGGATAATGGACAAAAAGAAAAAGCATTTACCACTTACCATAATGGCTGAGGAATTTTGAAGCCAACTTATTCCCTGAATGGTAATGCCTCTGTATTGCCTCTTTACTGGATGGCTAACACCAGTATGGAGGGAGGAAGACTGACTGACTGACCTTGCAAAGTTAACCCAAGAACTACTGGCTTTCCCCTCTTTCTATATGGGGAAGTGACTTTTTCACAACCTTCCATTTTCTTCTTTATGGTGATTTGTCAACATCCTTAGTTACTACAATTACAGAATTTCCTAAACAAAATATAGTGGTGAACAGAAAGGAAAAAAAGAAATTTAGAAAAGTATTTGAAAATGAGTATATCCTACCCTCAGTCACATAATTAAGGGTCATTCTGAAATATTTGAAGAGAGCATTTTAGAGTAACATTGACAGACTATTAACACTGAACAAAATACAAGTTAGATTTTCCCCTTTATTGTTGGTCCACAACACTCTCAAGATTACAGAAAATAGTAATTTGGTCCATATCTTAGTTATATAATTTTATTTCTTTTAATATTAAAAATCTTGCTGGCTTTTAAATAGTCTGGATTAGAATAGTCTAGATTTCAAAGAATAAAAAATATCATTTGAATTTTCTTTAGGAATAAGCAAGAAATAATTTCCAATATGGCAATAAGCAATTAAAAATAGTGGAGGTCTAAAAAATAGAGTGTCGAAGGACATGTCATTGTTCTATCCTTTTTCCTAACTCCTTAACTTTAGTATCTACTGTTAAGTTATAGAGCACTGTAAAATAAAAAGTGACCTTCATTACACATCATCAATGCTCAGGGACCATACTCTTACTGAACTTGGAATTTACTGAAGGTTATTGGATAAATGTAATATAGCAACCTTGATTTTAAAATGCAGTGGATTTGAAGGAGGTAACGGCAAAATTAATGAAGGATTATAAAGTCTGCCTCATGAATCAATAATGTTAAGTGAGTATTTTAGGTGTTCAAAGACCAAAGGCAAAAGAACATACTTCAAATGGCTTTGCCAGAAAATGCCTTCTCAGAACACAGGGGACTTTTAATTGTCTTAAAGTGAAGGGTAGCTACTTGGGTTACTTGGAAGTCAAAGACTCTTCCAAAAGGACCTTTGATATTATTATGGCCCCCAAAGAAAGGCACAAATAGTTTCAATAGTTTTAAATATGACACTGGGCAATGCAATAAAGTGGAGACTATGGAGAGCCCCTGGGAGATGTTTGCCAATGACTATGAAGAAAGTGGTTTAGATCCTGGAAACCATTAAAAAGTTCTGATGATAGAATCTTTGGGGGGCTCAAGGTTCAATCACGGATTTTATATTACTTAATTCTTTTTTTGGTCTTACTTTTCATAGCTGATTAAGAGAGAAGACTATTTTATTTGCCTCCAAGAATCAGTGTGTGGCTCAAGAAATAATGAGCATAAACGTGGTTTGATTGCTGCAAGTCATTTCAAATGTTTTGTCAATACTAAGTAACTGAGGAATGAGGAGTAAAGTTAGAGTTCATAGCCAATAGCTCAAGCTATAAGGTGATGATCAATTTCTTGACTGTTTTATTATAGTTGGGAATTAACAACACAGCCTTCTTACATTGACAATATAGAAGCAATTGCTTTTAAAATGCTATCTCCATTGATGGCTTGTGCTGTCATTCTCAGACTTGGGATCTTTGGACCATCCTCATTCCTACTTAGCACTATATAAAGCCACTGCCAGGCATGTTTAGACAGGAGCCAGGCATGGCAGTGGGCCAGAACAATTTCAATGCAAATCCACGTTAGGGTACATACTTCTTCCTGACCAGGTTGGGCAACCCAGCAGTCTATTTGTAGAGGGCACTTTCTACTACCTGCTTGCCAGCTACAGACATTTTCCCCCTCTGTTCTCTAAATAATCTATGACAAATGGATTTAGAGTGCAAATCAGGCGAAGACAACACTTTGGTAATAGTTTTAGGAGAAGCTTGCACTCTCATGTCCTGGCTTTTATCCAATTTGGTGCTAAAACTTACTTTCATGTTTTATTATATTTTAAAATAGCTCACTTGGTGCTAATGTAGGCGTGAGTGTATGCATGCACACGTGCACACACGCACACACACTTTATATACTCAAATGCCTGTGTCACTAATTTTCTTTAATATCATGTGGTTTCTCTTCTGTGGTTAAGTTGAATTTAATTGCTTAATGTCTTTAGCCACACTTTTTCAAATTTTGAGATGAGGCTTATCTTTTGTCTCTATATACATTTTTAATCTCCAAGCAATGAATTTAAGAAGTCTATGGCTATTATCTTCAGATTACCACTCACCAGAAGGATGAAGGACTGCATGGGATGAGTAAGGCATGATTCCGAAGGCACTGGGGGAACGGCAGGATTTGGAACCTCCCATTTACCTTCTCCTTGTGTGATCACCAAACACCCCAGCCTCTCTCAACCAGACTTTTAAGTTTCTTTCCAGAATATAAATTCAAAAAGTCAAAGATACATCCTTCCTGCTCAGCAATGAACATGACATTATTCCAAGAAAGATGACTGGGACAGTTAAAGAAGTTCCCCAGGGTCCCAGCGCACAAGGAAAAGAGTTTCCTTTCATACCTATTTTCTTCTAACTATCACATTTACAGTTGAGTCTGCTGGGCTACTATGAGGTCAAAGGTCTTGAGAACTATGTAGAGGAGCATCTACTTAGGGTTCCATGAAAGAAAAACCTGTGTGCCACTTAGTGTGACAGCCATGACTGTCATAGTCTACAGACCTGATCATTAACCCTTTAGTTTCCTGAAATTATCTCACCTTTCATTTTCATGGGGTTGCTAGCTCTGGACCCTAGAGCAGCCTTATATACCTCGGACCATGGCTCTGGAACCTTCCTAGACACCTTCTAGGAGCCTATCTCCCTACCCCATGATGTTGTTTGGTGGGAGTCAGAATGAGTGCTACCTTTCTCACTGACAAGTTAATCCATTCCCTTACTTGCATCAGATTTCCAGATGAGTCTGTCTGGCATCGGCCTCCTTTAACTTATCTAAATTGTATCATCTCCACACCTGGCTGAGAAGCCACAGCAGTGAGGGCAGCAGGGGTCCCTCATGTTGTTTCTGTCTGCAAGCCACCTCAGTTACAAGAAGGCCCAAAGTGCTCCTAAGTAAATAGCACAGGCAACTGCAGGAAACAAAGTATCTATCATCTTCCAATGTGATTTTTAAGGATTTAGTTTGTTAAACCAAGTAGAAACAAATACATACATACACTAAGCTACAAGCATAGGACTTTTGGCAAAGAACTTTGATTTTGAGGGCTATTTCTGCCACTGATTTCAAGAGGAAGTCAGACACTTTAATCATATATTCTTGAATTTTAAAGTTGCTGGAATTCCAAAGAATACATTAGGAAATGCTAGGAACCTTACAATGAAATGTATGGAGGAGGGGGATAGAATTTAGAATATAGTGTAGTTCTAATCATGGATTGCATTTCATGAATAGTATTTATGGTAATAACAGCAGCTAAATAGCTACAGAAAGTTTCTCCGGTCAAATCTCACTACTTTGGTTCCAGACTTCCTTTCTATATGCCGAGGCAGGGCATCTGCAGAGGTCCCTGCTTCTGCAAAAGCTGCTTAGCTAGCCCTGACTGACCCAAGGTCTAGGCTCCTACAGCCACACAGCTCCCAGTGTCTGGCAGCTACTCTCTCCGGGAGGCACGCGTCTGCTACTAAGTCTTCTTGGCCTCTGGCTCCGGGAAGCTCCTCCCTGCCCGCCCCGCCCCCTTCCCCCAACACACACATACCTACCCCCAAGTCCATGGAATTTCCCCCCAAGCATCTCCAAGGTTTCTTGCCTGGAGGAAGAGGGCAAATGCGTATAAAAGGAGTGCAGAGGGCTTGAGAAAGCCACAGCGCTCTTGAACCTCAATCTCCGCACTTCCTCCAGCTTCTCAGCCCCAGAGCTCCCTGGTCCGGGAATTTGTCCGCGATGAGCCTCCTGTCCCGCCTCTCGCTGTTTCTGCTGCTTGCCTGTCTGTTGTTGCAAACGCCGCAGACGCTGCTGGCGAAAGGTGAGAACTCAGGACGTGGGGGACCCGCAGGACCTCTGTGCTGGGGCTGTTGTGTCCTGGGAGCAGGCAAGGGCTCTCCCAGCACCCTCCAACCTTGTCTCTTCCACAGCTGCTTCTGATGTGTCCGTGGTGAGAGAGCTGCGTTGCGTTTGCTTGGCGGTAACTCCAGGAGTTTCTCCCGCAAAGATCACTGATCTGAAGGTGATCGCAGCAGGTCAACAGTGCCCTGAGGTGCAAGTGATGTGAGTTCTCCTGAAATTGCGGGTGCATGGTGACCTAGGCAAGGCGGGGGAGGGGGGGGGTGTCAGTCACTGTGGCTCATGCAAGCATCTTCTTTTTCTCTCTGCAGAGCTTCACTGAAGAATGGAAAGGAGGTTTGTCTGGATCCAAACGCCCCTGTGATCAAGAAGATCATAAAGAAAATGTTGGACAGGTACTTGTCACTTTGCTCTTCTCTACATGATGTGGGATTGGGCACCACATTGCAAACCCCACTTAGAATAAACAGGCTAAAGTTTTTCTGCAGTGTTCTGGAGAAATCTTTATTACAGATTGTGTGTGTGTGTGTGTGTGTGTGTGTGTGTGTGTGTGTCTGTTCGGGTTGGAGTGTTGAACTTTGGTTACTGATGTAATTCTTTTCTCAACAGTAGAAATAAGAAAACGAATTAAGAGAAATGAACATGCACTGGGAGAATCGCCCAGTATTCAACAGAGCAGTTTTCTCAGGATGACTTCCACCTGCGAAGACAAGAACAGCTGATTTTTTTTCCCCTCAGCAGTTTTCTTTGGGAAGTCCCTGCTCTGAAGAGGATGGGGAAATCATTCTCCCTAAACTTTCTGCTCAGCTTTGGAAGCATTTAGAATAGCATGTCTATCCTTTTCTAATGTTACACTTTCGGAAATTTGGGCAATTAACTACATTGTGAATCAAGAATCATTGGTTGTTAACTATTCAAAACGTCTTGAACAGAAACTACTGCACTGTAACTCTAGAGAAACACACACACACACACACACACACACACACACACACACGCACATTACACATCTTTTAGTGTTCTTGAAAAGGCTGTGGATTTGACAGAGCAATGATGTTCTTAGAATGCTGTTGGTGGAAGAACACACTTATCCTTCCATCTTCTAATGAAATAGGAAATATTTTACTGTGTATTTTAGATCATGTATTAGATAACTCCCTTATTCCTGTCCCTGGTGTGGAATAGAAATTATATTGTATTAGAAAGCTGGTATGTCATTACAGAACCTGTATAGAATATATTCCTTAGAGTTTCTAAATGTGTAAGTCCTAGAAGGACTAAATGTATTCTCTCCCTATAATTTTAGACATGTGATGTCTTCTTAGTATGGCATAATGTCATGACTTACTCATCAAAGTTTGATTATATGCTATTTATTAACTATTTTATTAGTCATATTATTCAGTTCACTAACAATATGTTTTAGATAGATGGAGATAAGAAACAGGTCAATGCCTGACTTGTAGTTTTCATAGAAAAATACTTTAAAGTTTTTTTTAAATAAGAGAAACCTTTAACCTTAATGATCCGTACTCTTAAAGTTTTGAAAACATATTTAGTGCGTTTGAACATGAATACAGCATTGCTGAGATGCTTAGATGTCTTAGTGCATCTTTTAAAGAATTTGACAATTTTGTTATAAGGAAATACATTCATCCATTGTAGCCATTATTTTTAAATTGCACTTTTCTAATGCCTCATTTATGTTACTTATTTTTGAGAAAAATAAAATATTTCTAAACCTCACTCGTGTTGTTTCTTCGTTCTTAATTCAGTGACAGTGAATTTTTATTATCTTAATTCTACATTGTTCACAAAGTTATTTTGGCTTGTGGAAATGCCTGGTTTCCCTAAGCTTTAGCATCATTTTAACCTTCGTCAAAGTTTTCCCCTCTTCCAGCTACTCCTTCAGGACTTCAATAGCCCTGGGTTGCTTAGAAAACACAAATATGGGGGCTGGAGAGATGGCCTAGCGGTTAAGAGCGCCGACCGCTTTTACAGAGGACCTGGGTTTGATCCCCAGCACCCACATGGCGGTCGAGAGCCGTCTGAAACTCCAATTCCAGGAGAACTCCAGCTCCAGGGGAATCCGAGACCCTCTTCTGACCTCTGCGGCATTGCATGACACGGGTGCACAGACCTGCATGCAGACAGTACATTGATACACATACAGAAATAAAAAATTAAAAAAAAAAAAGAAAACACAAATATGATATGACTTTTCCCTCTTACAACCTTGACCTGCTCTCTGCTGTAGTTTGGCTTTCAAATGACCTTCAGAGGCCATGTATTAAAGGCTGAGTCCCAGCTTGGTGGTGTGGAGAGGCTATGGAACGCTCTAGGAGGGAAAGCCTAGTGGGCGGATTTAGACCATCAGGGACAAGCCTGTTAGGGGATTTGGAACACCAGTCGATCATCTTCCTCATTCCCCCACACCTATCCATTCAGCTAAAAGGCTTTGTCCACCATGCACTTCTGTGAGATAATTGTGTTCCCACAGACCAGAGCAACAGGACCAAGTGGTCATGAACTGAAACCTCAAACCTTTAAAACTGTGAGTCAAAATAAACTTTCGCTCTTTTAAGGTTGACCATAGAAGATACTTGTTACAGTGACACAAAGCTGATTACCACACTCCCTATTTCCTATCCATGAAATGAAAGTGGCTAAAGCACAGCCGGTGAGGTCCTGTCTCATCCTACTGCTGTTTTCGTCTTGAACTCTATGTCCCCCTCATACTCTCTGCAATAAGTATTTGGTTCTCTAGCCAGGCTTGGTGTTTCGTTTTTTTTTTTTTTTTCCTGGTCTGTGTTTTACATTTGCTATGGTTCTACCTGAAAGGAACTGGTCTCTTTATAACTTATAGGAGGAGAATTACTTGGCTCAAGTAATAACTCCTTAATTTTCCTCCTTGCCATGCTAGCCCAGTTTGTGTTTTCCATTTTGATACTTACATAGCATCTTTTAGATGTAAAACTGAGTTATACCAAATGATACATTATCATTATTTGTTTATGGGGGTTCTTCATCCTAATCTGCAAAGAACTCTTCTAAAATACCAACCATGTTCCAGCTAGCTCTGAATCCCCGATCTGTGGCACAGACTGACGAGTGAGTGAATAAGCTATGCTAAGTCAGACTATCAGATGGTTTCCTCCCTTCAGCATCCTGTATCATGGTAGATGTTGACCAACCTGCCTCTTTTCTCCTTCTGTACAGATAGACCTCCCTCTATAGCACCTCCCCTATCTTTCACCTGGAAGACTTCCATCCTCGCTCCTCCTTTTTATTGTTTCTTAGCATTTTCTATTTTTCCTCTGTAACATTTTCTAATCAAGGACTATAGAGGTCATATTATCTACATATACGTGTTTAGTGTCTGCCCATTACAACTTTCCTGTAATGGCCATGAAAGCAGGGACAATCTCTGTCATGTTTCCATTTCTGGGATGTGTTTAGGTCATGATACGTATTTAAATAGATGAGTGATCAGGCTAAAGACACCTCACTCATTACGTGTAAAATATAAATTCAACTAATATGTTTTCTATTATATACTGATGTGTCTACATAAAAGAAAAAGAGGAAAACAGATTGAAAGATACTGTGAAGTCCAGAGTGATTTACTGGTTACAGTTTTGCTGACAAGTATTTCAGCAGTACACAAATATACAAAGTACCTCTAAATTAATCCTTTGAACGTGTATGGTATTTTCTTAACTCTTTCAAATAATACCCCATTAGTAATGGGAAACACTAAGAAACAAACCATGTTGTGATGAACATTTGAACTCTAAAATTCAATGTCTTGAATAAGTTCTTATTTGAACAATCCTTTCTTGAATAAGTGCCTGATGGTAATAAGTGAAAACATATTGAATGCCCTTTGGATGCTGAAATATGTTTTTTTAAAAAATGCTATTTTTATTTTATGTGTATGAGTGTATTGCCTCCATGTATATAAGTGTACCCGTGTTGTGCAATGGCTGCGGAGGTTAGACGAGGGTGTCAGATCCCCTGGAACTGGACTTATAGATTGTTGTTATTCATTATGTGTGTGCTGGGAATTGACTCACCCTCATTTGTAATATCCTTGCAATTCTTGGTGTCGTGCTCATTCTACACCTGGTCATTCTATAAACGAAGAATGGATTCCAGTGTACTACCAAGGAGCGGCATATACAAGAGCTCAGTGCTAACTGCTCATCATCACATCTGCTACCATTAGTTGATCCTACCACTAGCAAACTAAGGCTGATCATATGTGGGAAAAAGAAATTTATCCTCTAAGATGTCTCCTTGTTTCTTCATATTAACCTCTAAGTACTATTTTCACTCTTACCTGAAACTCTCTCACACATATCAGATCCCTTGGACTTAAATATGTGGTTGGCTGAAATTCACTATGCAACTGTTTTGGTTTAGATCATTTTTGGTTTGTAATGTTCTTTGTTCATTCATCCACTTTCTTTCTTGCTTCTGGGTATGACACATTCACATAATCCTTCAATTCCTGAAGGTATGACAAGATCTGTGATAAAATATGACTGGTGGTTTTGTATGTCTATCATAATTTTTAATGCTTGCATAAGGAAAAGAATTTTTGTGGGTAATTATCACACACCTAACACAAAGTCCTTCCTGGATGAGAAATTTACCACATAGAAGGGGCACCTGGGAATTTCTAGTTGTGTCTGTGACTAAACAAAGGAAGGGAAGTGGAGCATCCACTCTGCATTTGACTTTTTCTGATAGTCCCGGTTCACTCTTAGTCACCAGAATTAATATTATATTTCTCAGAAGGACTGTTCATACTTTTAAATATGCTGAGAGATAGTGACATGGGAAGACCTACTGGTTAGGTCTAAGATTTTGTTTCTACCAATTCTAGAATCTCATTTTATGAATTTAGAGGCCTTACAAAGACACTCCATCCTCATCCCTGTATTGGGGAGTCATCTTGTTGGGTGATTCACCTTGCCAAGTTCATTTATAGTGGTTGTTTCTGATCTACTTCTTGGTTTGAACAAAGAGAAACAGTTGATTCATGTCTACAAAGAAACAAGCTGCTCCCCTTTACAACCTATGGTACAGAACAATGCTAGAGGTATTGTCTTTCAAATACAGCTCTATGTACTTCTAGGTATGTAACCTTGACAAATTATTCAGCAATTCCATTCCTTGCTTCTTCATCTGTGTACTGCTATAGAAACACTGACCTCACAAGAACTAAGGGCTGTCCTGGAAGACAAGGGAGCACTTGGTTAATGTTAGCTCTTTACCTCAGCTTTCTATTTCAAATTTTCATTCACAGTGAGAAAACTGAGATTCGGCTAGCTTAAACAGCATATTTTTCAGATTTATGTATATTATTGTAGCTATATTTGAACTATTTTAATGCTCCTAAGAATTTATTTCTGAATATATATATATATATATATATATATATATTATTGGTCTTTTTGAGATAGGGCTTCCCTTTAGTCCCAGCTGGCCTGGAGCTCGCTCTGTAGACCAGGCTGGCTTTGAACTCACAGAGAGCTACCTGCCTCTGCTCCTTAGTGCTGGGCTCAAAGGTGTGAGCCACCAGGCCTGGAAATTTCTGAATATATTTTAAGACATTTAGGGAAACTCCATATGTTAACCAATTATGTGACCTTCTCAAAATGTATGACCCATTATCCTTCCTATAACTCCTCGTCAACCAAATATCAATTTACTGGCATTTATTATAATCATCACATAGCAGATCAGGCCCTGTACAGGATCCTTGTGGTTTGGGAATGATTATGATAAGAGAATTCAGTTTTTTCAAGTCTTTTCATAGAAAATACATTGTTTTCCCATGAATCAATGGTTTTCTTTTAAATTTTTAATTACATTTATTTATTTTGTGTGTGTCAGGGTCACATGTGTGCCATAGCAAGTGTGCAGAGGTCAGAGGACAACTTGCAGAAGAGGTTGGCACTCTCCTTCCACCATGTGCTTCCTGGGGATCAAACTTGGGTCTTCAGGTTTAGCAACAAGTGCATTTACCAACTGAGCCATCTCATCAGCACAAGGCAATGATTTTCTTGAAAGGGGAGACACACAGAGTAGAGAGAGAGGAAGGGAAAAATTAGGAGAGATAGCCCTCTTCAAGGAGGATCATGATAGGACCTCAACCGAAGTCCCAGAAGCAGGTAGCAATCAGCTCCTGAGTCAAAGAATCTATTTCAGTGTCTGGCTGAGGGGACCCACTAAAAGAAGCATAGGAAAGGGGACAATAGTAGGGGCTCAAGTGTCAGAACTATAAAAGAAAGAAATAAAAGAAAAAAGAGAATTATGTTAAGCCTCTAAATTAGGGGTAGACTTGGCATACAGAGAAGAGACTTAGTGGTGCTTAATAATGATGTATACTGAAACAAGCCCACACTACAATTTCTCAAATAAATGACTTCGTGGTGAAACTGAGTAATATTCATGTAACTGGTGGTCCACAAATGCAATTATTCAAAATAAAATTTCTCAGGCCTGCAAAGGAGCACTAGATAAAGCCATCTAGAAAGAGGCTTTCCCTTCATTCTCTACGCTATTCCCCTCTGGGCAGTCCACAGAAAATCCTCAACTAAGGTGAGTACCATTGTTATGGACAACTACTCCACTGTCAACCCAAAGGGACACAGAAAACACTTGGCTTCACCACTTACAGAAAACCTTTTTCTGCCTAGTATTTCAAAGTACTGAGGTCCTTTGATAAACTGAATCAAAATCTTACTAACTTAGGGTTGTCTATTCTAATGGCTTTCATACCTGAATTTTAGGTGAGGGCTTATTTTCCTACGACTTAGAAGTATTTGAGAGATATTACTTCAAAATGCTCTGTGTCGAGCAGGGTTAATGTGTCTTCATTTTATTGGATAATTGTCTTCAAGTATCCATAAAAATAGCTAACAGATAGGCTTTATCTTGGGACATAGAAAACTTGCTTGTTTCCTGAATGATTGCTATTTATAAGGCAGCTTAAAGGAAAAATAGATAAAGCAAATAACCACAAAAAACCAGGATGATAGTGAAAGACTCATGGAGAGGCTAGCAAGTTATTTTAAAACCAAGAGCCTCTGGTATCTATATTTCTAGTGCTTAAGTTATAATGTTGTATAAACTAGTTGCCTTTTTATTTTTATTTTATTATTTTTTATTTTTTATGTGTATGAATGTACTGTCTGCATGTAGGTTTGTGCACCCGTGTTGGGCAATGCCGTGGAGGTCAGAAGAGGGCGTCGGAGGTCAAACCTGGGTCCTCTGCAAGAGCAGTCGGCACTCTTAACCGCTAGGCTATCTCTCTAGCCCAAACTAGTTGTTTTTAATTGAATAGATTATATTCTTCCATATTGTTTACATGGTTTTGAACAATGTATCACCATTTGTTCTGTGCTTTTCATCACAGAAACAGAAGAAAATTCCACAAATGATGGAAGTAGCTGTTAATAATAGATATAAGGAGATCTCCCGAGACCAGCTCAGGCAAGCACAGCAAGGAGCTGGAACCAACCCAAATTGCCCATCAACTGATGAGTGGATAGAGAAAATGTGGTACATCTACACAATGGAGTTCTATGCAGCAGTAAAGAAAGACATCATGAGCTTTGCAGGAAAATGGCTGGAGCTAGAAGACATCATGCTGAGTGAAGTGACACAGTCCCAGAAAAACAAACGACGAATGATATCCCTCATCTGTGGATGCTAGTGCCAATTACCTAGTTGTAAGTATTTCTTGTGTATGGCCCCCTGAGCTTTTGTCCAAAGCAGTTGGGAGTGATGCATATTGGAAACAACAACAACAACAATAACAACAACAGAAAGGACTGCATCGAAGAGCTGACTGAAACAGTGAACTTCTGCTCAAAACAGTCAACTTCCTCATGGAGAATATTGAGAAAGACTGAGAAAGAGATGAAAAGTATGTTTGGCAGAATGCATGAGCTCTGGTGGGGTGGGGGAATGGGGTGGGGGGACACGGGTCTAGATTTGTTAAAAAAATAAAAATAAATTTATGTGAAAAAAATAATAGATATAATAGTGAATATTGAGCATTATTTAAATCCTATTGCTTTGGGCAAATATTTTAGGTTCAACTTAAAAAAGAAAAATAAACCACACAGGAATTTTATCATGTCTTATACATAATAGATGCTTCATATTCCTTGAATAAAAAGAAACTCTCCAATAGTCATTTTATTTCAATGCTGACTAATAAGACTTGTGAAATTTTCATGACAATTAATTCGTTGGTACTTCTTCCTGAACTTTGCTGATGGTGTCTTCTTTCGTGACAAGATACACTGAATTACTATTGAATTAAGACAGGCCATCATAATGCATGCCTGAAAGCTTAGGACTTGGAAGGATGAGAGAGGAAGATTGAATTAAAGGCTATCCTGGACTGAGTATGTAGTGAATTTGAGTCTAGCCCAGGCTACAATGTGAAACTGCATGTCACATCTAAGAAGATACTTATATAGTTTTACCAAAAGAATGGGAGGAATTTTACCAAATATATCAAGAAAGAATTTTGAAGAGCATTAAGTATGAAGAGAAGAAAATGTACAGTGAAGCCTCAAAATATTGCCAATCATGTGCTTAGGAAGGTTTTTTATAATAGAAAAAGAAAATTTATGGAAAATGTTAAAATCTTCCAATTTGTGTAGGGAGATCTTTGTGCACACACACACACACACATATGCATTTAATGTATGTCTCTGCAAACATATACTCCTGTACATACAAATGAAGATAGAGCAGAAATGTCAAATTATTATAGTTGGTTTCTATTGAAAACCAGTAATGTTTGTTTTCCATATGGCTACAATGTATGGTTATTTTTAATAGACTATATTAGTTATTTTTGTTATACTAAAAATAAGAGACAAAAATATATAGCTCCTGCTTTTTGGGTACACTCATACAGCAGAAACAATAGTTTATAATACAAAGGAGAATGAGTTTGCTTCTACTGTGTGGAGGCAATTACACAAGATAATTTACTTAGAAAACAGAAAGATGACGGTAAGCTAATATCCAAAGTGAGACTTTTAGGGTAATTGACTCATATTTTCCCAACCTATGCCAAGCAAATCCCGGCACTTATTAACCACCAAAACAAGGACATTCTTTGCCATCTGGGAAGGGATGATACTTCTCTTTTTCAAGGGCCACATGATTATGACTGCAAGTACTCATAGTGTCTATTAAGCCTATAAACTGCGTTATGGGAAAGGTGGGGCGTGTGACTACCTGCTCACTCAAAGAAAATCCTTGCAGTATTTTGGTTTGGGTCTTCCTATTAAGTAGGGGGCTTATACATTTGTAAGGGAGTCAGATGTTGAAAGTGGTGATAGGAATGAAGGTAACGCATTCAGCAAGATGTTTAGCCTGTCTGGTTGATACTGGTTGGGCACAATTTGAGCATCCTTTTATGGTCACGTCACCACATGCACATGCATCCATTTCCCTTCCCTAACTCTTGTATAAAAGAGGTCTGGAGGGCGGATAAAGCCACTTAGCTGCAGACTCCTAGGCAGCAACTCGCCCTCCTGCTCTGGAAACAGCTCTGCTCCGTCTGCTTCATCATGAGCCTCGGACCCAGTCTGCTGACGTCCTGCTCCAGGCCCGGGCTGCTTCAGAACCTGTGCGTGCTGCTGCTGTCCTTGCTCCTCGCTGGGCTGCGTCCCACTACCGCTGAACAAGGTAAGAGATATTGAGGGGAGATGAAGGTGGGGGCTGCTTTCTGCAGCTGTGTCTGGAGGACCTGAGCTGGGGAGTGCGCAGGGGGACCATACTGGTTTCCCTGGGGCTGGAGACTGTCATTATACCAATAATTCCAAAATACACCTCATGGGGCAATCTGTACTCAAGGTTCACAGGGCCTATTCACAATGGCTATATAAAAGGGAACAATTACCCTTCGTTTCCAGGGAAGGAAGGTGAGGAAACGAATTCTTGATCTCTAACTGAGTCCCGTATTCTCCTGTAGCTCAAGGCATAGACCCCTTCTCTGAACTGCGCTGCATCTGTTTGAAGGTGGGCTCTGGAATTCATCCCAGTAGTGTCTCTGCTTTGGAGTTGATCAGGCCAGGCGCCCACTGTGACAAAGTGGAATTGATGTAAGTTCCTGCTTCTGTGTTGTGCTACTGCTACTAGGGAGCATTTCCTTCTCCTCGGTCCTCCATCCCAGAGGATCGGTTCTTTTCTAGGACATGCAGATCATTCCCTTCTCTGTTGCAGAGCCACGCTGAAGGCGGGGAAGAAAATCTGCCTGGACCCTGAAGCTCCTGTAATCAAGAAAATGGTCCTGAAACTGTTGGAAAGATAATGACCAGCTGCTTAATCTGTCGGCAGATTATTTTATTGTCCATGGAGGGTAGAATTTCTTTGGAATCTTGAATTTCTATAGTTATTTCTTATTATGAAATTTGAATTCATTTTACATCCTGTCCCAGAAATTGTATTTTATTTTGAGAATACTAGTTAAAAAGATGACACAAAGAGGATGAAATGAGTAAATCTTGTAACATGCAATTTATGGTTCATTCTGTAATTCTGGACTAAATGATGTGCTGTGTTTTGCATTTCTTTATTTGAAGTTTTCTTTTCAAACACATTCACATCAAATTTTCTTTCTGTATTTTATTTTTAGGCTAGATGCACACATGATGATTAACATATTTCATGATGGCCATTGATAATAGAAATCTCACAGAAACAGTCATGGCATAGTTACTTGCTCTGTAGACTCCTTTTAAAAAGGAGTCTTAGACCTAGACTTCTTTGTTTCAAAGCAATCTCTGACATGTTTTCTGACATTTGTTTTGACCTCTAGACCCTGATCACAATAAAGTTGTAGAATGTAAGACTTGTAATCTGTGGTTATTTACT
Organism: Rhizomys pruinosus; assembly: GCA_009823505.1. Lineage (NCBI taxonomy): Eukaryota > Metazoa > Chordata > Mammalia > Rodentia > Spalacidae > Rhizomys > Rhizomys pruinosus. The sequence continues at coordinate 8,953,389 of VZQC01004283.1, read as the reverse complement.
TTAAAATGGATATGCTTAACATTAGTAGGTGAAAAGATGAGACACTACATTAAGGAACTCCACTATTTTCCACAGCAACAAAATATGATAGGCCTTATATCTTATTTACTGTTAAATGTTTTGCTCTAGTGTAAAAGCTTCCTCCCCCTCCCTCCACCCTTCCCTCCCTGCTAGGGAGAAAACTCAAGGCCTTAAGGCCCTGTATGTGCCAGGCAAGTGCTCTGCCAATGGACCACATTTTCTGCCCTCTAAAATTGTTATGTATTATTTCTATTTTGTGTGCATATGTGTATTGCCTGCATGCATGGAAGTGCACCTGTATCATGCAGGAACTTGAATTACGGATGTCTGTTAGCTACCATGTGGGTTCAGGGAACCAATCCTGGGTCTTCTGCAAGAGCAGCCAGTGCTCTTAACTGCTGAGCCATATTTCCAGTCCTGCAAAATTTCTTTTAAACAAATGTTTTACAACATAGCCAACTAAAGTTACTAACATGAAAATATTTATAATATTAATATATATTAGCTAAAATTATTAATTACCATTTAATTAGTGATTAATAATGAATTAAATTATTCTTACCAGCATCTATCATCCGCTTAGGAGTCCATTCTCAGGGCTGGTGAGATGGCTCAGTGGTTAAGAGCACTGAATTAAATTATTCTTACCAGCATCTATCATCCACTTAGGAGTCCATTCTCAGGGCTGGAGATATGGCTCAGTGGTTCAGAGCACTGACTGCTCTTGCAGAGGATCTGGGTTTGATTCCCAGCACCCACATGGTAGCTAATAACTGTCCTTAACTCCAGTTCCAGGGGATTTGACCCCTTCTGACCTCTGCAGGCAGTACACAATACGGATGCACTTACACACGTGCAGGCAATACACTCACACACATAAAAATAATAAATAAAAATTTACTTTTTAAAAAGAGTCCATCCTCTGGAGCCCGGATGACCAGACAACGTGGCTCCACTGCTCGCTGTCTGCTTAACTCTGGTCAGTGCTGCTGTTTTGCAACTTAACTTTTTCACCTCTAAAATGGGAATCACTATTGCCTGTTTCATGGACTTGATGTAAGGATTAAAGAAGTCACATTCAAAATGCTCAAATACTGCAGGTCACACAATAATGCATATATAATGTTAGCAACTGACTAATAGTTCTGTTTGCGTTCCTACTATTACAGGGTATAAACTCGAAGTTTGAGAAAATTAAGAAACTTGTTTCAGGTTGGATATGTGCCTCAGTCTAGGGCACTTGTGCAGCACGTCAGAGGCCTGAGTTAGGCTCCCAACACTGCAGAGACGAAACCTGCCTTAGATAACTAAATGACTGTAGGGTGGATCCACTTTAGTGGATAAGAACATAGTCATTCAAGACTATGTTCTTATCCACTGCATCATGACACGTTCATTGATTCTTCCTTTTCTAAAGAGATCATGTGACATACTACATCATGTTCTGACATACCAAATAATGCTTGATGTATAACTATCATACTGTATATGCTACCCTGGTCATGGAGGAAGAAATAATTTCACCTTCTCCAACCTGTACCTGAACTTTGGGGAGCCTTTCTATGCTAAGTGTATAGATCACACAAACTGCATTACTATCTTTTCAACATCACATGATCAGGGGTTTAAGATTTTTTAATCTATAAAATAAACACTTATTCAGGCAGTAGTTAACCAATGTACTTAACTTGTAATAAAGCAGTAAGTGGCAACTGCAATAATGCTCATTAATTTTGCCCCAATGATTGAACACAATTCCAGCTTTCCAATCATTTCTGAAACTGTTTCCCACTGAAAGCTGGCAGGTATGGTTCTTTAGAGATGACAGTGTTTGTACCATGCTTATTATTGGCATGCAAGTATCTTTTAGTGTTGTGTATACATATTGGATTACTGTCTTTAATAAGAAAGGGTGTTTGTTGGACATTGTTGCCTGGATTCTTTTACTCTTCAAATATTGAAATCTGGGGCTAAGACTACACAGAAGCAGTCCATTGCTGCACATATTAAGAACCATCCCTTTTATCACCCCTTTTCTTGTGAACCCAGCAGGGCTCTGAAGTTTCAGCTCCATAAACACATAGGAATTACATGTTTTGGAATAGCCATTGATGCTCAGTGTTCAGAAATATGTATCATTATTCCATAGGAAAGGCAGATACATAACAAAGAATTACAACCATATATGGTACAAATCAATACAGAGCTCTCCTCCAATTATAGAAAATAACACAGAAAAATGAACAATTCAGTATCATCATCAATTTCACACTTTCTGTCTTCACCAATGCATTTATTTTGTATGGATTCCATACTGGTGTGTTGAGATAGTGACAACCATCAAGACTTCTAACCTTACAAAACTTTCCATTTAGGGAAGGACACAGTTTTACCTGCTTAAATGCAAATGCAGCCACAAACAAACCTGCCTGTGGGCAATGTGCACTTGTGTGCATTATCTAGAGAAATGGGAAACACAGGTTACTACAAGATGGAGCGAAGGAACATAATAGATTTAATTATCAGGAGAGGCCCCTCTGAGGAAGCTATATTTAAGCTGGCACTGGAAATATGAATGAAGTCGCTGAATGAAAAGTCAAGTCATGGGAGAGTTGGAAAATGCTCCGCAGGTTCTGTGTAGTGAACTCCTGAAGCGCCTCATCATGGATAAGGTGGTGTAACAGAGCTTCTGGCTTTGGAGCGGACATACACACACACACACACACAAACACACACACATATATATATATATATATATATTTCCCTGATCAAGAGCCAAGTGATTCATTTTCAAGGAAGAGAGTTCCTGTCCATGTCTCATCATTTCTATGTGGTATATCCTCCACCCTCACCTCCACATCATTTCACAAGCAGCTCCCAGAAGGCTTGTGTGAGCCTCTCCAGGCATCACCGCTGACTGTACAGCCCAACCCTGTCTCTGGCACTGGCTGAAGTTGCAGAGGCACGAGGAGACACAGCCCAACAAACTCGCACGCTCTTTATCTCCTCTTCTGCATTGCTATCCAGGATAGAGACAAACGGAGAAATATCCAGGCTCAAAGACTTTACCAAAGCAATGCTTTCAAATGTCGCTTTTGTGATTTTTCTTAAAAGAGTGAGGATAACAGACCTTGCTTCTGCAAAGTGGAGACTCTTAAATTTAATTTAAGGGAAAGCTTCCACAGTGGGGTGAAATTCAGAAGTCATTGCCTAGATACTAAATTCAACCCACACGTTTCTAAATTATACAGGAATAAAACTCAATATAGTTAACAACAACAATTGTAAGAAATGCAGAGAAGTACTGGTACTGTGTGGTACTGGTCCTGTGTGGTACTGGTACTGTGTGGCACTGGTCCTGTGAGGTAATGCAATTGGAAATTGGGAAGGAGGCAATTTGGCTTTGAAGGTAGGTGCTGTGTAGATTGCATGACCCCACAAGACTCTATCACACAACATAACATGCCTCTTCTAAGAGTTAATACCTACAATTTATTTTTTAAAAATATTTTATTTATTATTTTATGTCTATCAGTGTATTGCTTGCACTTGTATAAGTGCGCCTTTATCATGCAATGCCTGCAGAGGTCAGAAGATGGCGTCAGATCCCCTGGAACTGGGATTAGTGAAGACTGTTGAGCGCCATGTGTATTCTGGGAATCGAACCCGGGCCCTCTGCAAGAGCAGCCAGTGCTCTAACCGCTGAGCCATCTCTCTAGCCCCGTGTCTGAAAATTTCTAAATCCATGTGCATGTGAGTTTCTGTTGGAGATGCGGGTTCTGCTGCCAGCTCCCACTCAATAGAGTTGACCCCAGTGTTTTTTTTTTTTTTTTTTTTTTTCTTTTCTGTTCTGTTGTCTTTTAATCTTGCTTGGGCAGACCCCAACTACTGCTCCCCAAACATCTTGGCTTCCTCACAGAAGTTCCTCATTTCCCATCCAGATTTCCGGACTGAGCTACAGTAGAGATAAAAGGCTCATGGACTGTCCCTGGAACCACCGGCCCGCGCTAACCCTCAGCTCCCACTCCCCTGCAGCCTCGCATCTGTTGGAAGCCTCTAGGCATGAGCCTGCCAGCCGTGTCCTGCGGCCGCCGACCCTGGCCCGGCCCAGGACTGCTCCTTCTGGGGTTGCTGCTCCTGCAGGTTGTGTCTGGCTTCACCAGTGGTGAGAGAGGGTGAAGGATGGAAGCCCAGGGGAGGTCGTCCAAGGAGCCTCGGGGCTGGGGAGGCAAATGGTACTGACAGGAGCCATACTGTGTTGGCTTGCTAACTGCACTTCACCTCCTCTTTCTTCCCGAGGAAGGGGCGATCCTGTGGCTAAGGCCATGGAAAAGACCGGGCTGACTTCCCACTGGCCACCAGTGGCTCATGACTCCCTCTCTTAGTCCCATCTCCCTACTAATACCTTCTGCCCTCAGATACTCTGGAAGAAAGCGATGAGGGCCTAAGCTGCGTGTGTGTGAAGACCACCTCCAGAGTCCAGCCCAAACACATCACCAGCCTGGAGGTCATCAAGGCAGGACGCCACTGCGCAGTTCCCCAGCTCCTGTGAGTCTTGTCCACGTCCCACAGGGTGGCCTTCCCTTCCCCTGTCCAGTTCTTCCCTGTCTCTTCCTAGCTTCCAACCATGGTTCTGAAAGGTGCATCCCTTCTCTTCTTCCTGGCAGAGCCACTCTGCAAAACGGGAGGAAAATTTGCCTCGACTGGCAGACACCCCTGTACAAGAAAATAATCAAGAAACTCCTGAAGAGTTCGGCTTTGCCTTCCTAATTCTGCAATTTGTTACACTGAGTATTAGAGCTCTGTGCATTTTTAATCTAACTACATTCTTGTGTTTATATTATCCTTTAAATCTCAAATAAATCCAACCAATCAACTTGTTATGTAGTCAAAGTATTTATTTATAACAGAGTAAAAAACAGTGTTAACACATCACATTTTCATGTCAGGAAACATCTCTAGAATCTTAAGCAAATCATATTTTGAAGAAAGGTTTGGTTTGAGGACTTTGTTTGGTATCATGGGTTGTGTGTTGTCTGAGACCTATCTGCATATTTACTTAATTGCTATCTCATAACTACAGTTTAGTTTTGCATTATAATTTTATCAATACATAATGGCACTTAACCATTACTAAGGTGCCTTTAAAAATAAATACATAAGTCAGACTTTGATTCTAGTTCCTTAAGATTTATACTTTATTATCATGAAATGAAAACATTATCATAAAAACATATTATCAGAAAATGAAAACAAAATTTAAAAAAAGACAATGTTAATATATGGATATTTTCAAGAAATTATGTAAAAATATGTTTCTCTTTAGTGGTTCTTGGAGGACGCTCACAGAAATAAAATCTTAAAAAACAGTTCTTATCCTCACATTGCTTCCCGTAAGGGATCTTCCACTGGGCAAATTTACTGGATTTCTTCTCACCATATTCCCATTACATGTCACTGATGTTGCTCTAAGCATGCAGATGTCTTAGATAAATATTCCCCAGTATTGTCAGGATCAGAAGAACCTTACTTGCATTGAGTTTTCTTTAACATATCCCATAACCTCAGAGGTACTAAGTTTGTGCAGTTGTGGAAACCAAGGAAAGTACAGGTGGTGTTTGCATTCATACTTCAGAAAACAACTACATACGTTGGGATGAAAGGAAGGTGTTGCAATGTGTGTATTAATTAGCTGTGGCCTCTACTTTTTCTCCTCTAACCGCTTATAAAGACCTTTGCGAATTCGTAGAACTACACTGGGTGATCTAGAATAACCTTTCTGTCATAAGACCCTTGCTATATCTGTGAAGCCTTTTTTGGTCATATATGAAGGATAACATATGCATAGGCATGGAAATCTTGGAGGTAGGAGCACTATTCAACTTATTACCATAGGTGGGATGGCAGAATTTAGTTGAATCAGGAGGAAGATACACACCCTTGCTCATAAGTAAATGCGGTTTCAACTCAATGTGACAGTGCTTGTGTAGTGGTAGGTTTAAACTCTGAAGAGAATATTGAGTATGGTGCATTCCAGTCCTTTAATGGGGGATCTCTTTAGAATGTCAAATGAATGAGAACGGTAACAATTTGTATAAGCTTACAAAGTGCCAAATATCATCTACACTTAGGCAGCAGCTACAATCACAACTCCTGCAGGGCTTAAGAATCTATGGGCGAAGCCCTAGTAATCAAAAATCTATAGGAGAGGTAGAGAGCAATGATGGCCTTGGTACTTGTTTTCTTTCACGTTCAGTACCACTTTTAAGCTCTGCTATCCAAATTATCTTTCCAAAATACAGATATGGGCATGGAATTTCTCTTCATAAAATATTCAAAGTCAAAACTGTTTAGCATGGCACCCAAGTCTGTGCCATAGTCAGTTCCCCTTTAAGCCTTAGTTTCCTGATCTATGAAATGGGATATGAGTTGACACTTTATTGTGGATTAAGTGAATGATATATCCAAAACTTAGTGTAGTTCCTTATATATGGTCTGTGCTTTAAAATACTTGAGACCTAATTAATTTTTTACTAACAATATTGCTTTTAAAACACCATTTCAGTAGGTTTAGAATATTGAGTAAGGCAGTCTCAAAGAAAGAAAAAAAAAAAGTTGTAACTATATCAAATGAACCCTGAGGAAGAAAACACTGGAAATGAGATAGGGTGGTGGTGTTTTTTTTTGTTTGTTTGTTTTTTTAATCTTCTTGAGACAGTGTCTCCCTGTAGCCCCACCTGTTCTGGAACTTGCTTTGTAGACCAGGCTGGCCTTGAGCTCACAGATATCCGCTTGCCTCTGCCTCCAGAGTGCTAGGATTAAGGGCATGCACCACCACGCCCAGCTGGTGATTGTTTTTGTTCATTTCTATTTCATTGCCTGCTTCCAGTAACACCCTTAGTTGTATTCAATAATTAGTAGATATAACTCAAGGTGTCAAAGGGTCCAAGCCATTTTGCAGAATCAATTAGTGCTGGAATGCTGGGGCCTCATACATGCTTGCTTTAAAATGACCTGGCTTAACTACTTTGAGAACAGTTTTTAGTTGCCACATTTGTCAGCAAGAGCATTGGAAGAGGACTTTGCTGCCAGGAAAAGCCCAAGAAACATAGCAACACCCTGTCATCTGAACACGTATGGAGGAGTGATAAAGCTAGATTGTGCTTGAACTCCCCCCATTCCCATCCTTGCAAGCCAGGTGGCCTACAAACTAGGCCTTTACTACATAGTCATGGCCCATATCAACAAAACAAAACCACAGAACTATATGTCACTTTTGGAAGCCATTCTGCAGTTTTGTAATTTTTGCTGTTTTTTTTCCTTCTAAGGCTTTTGTGGCTAAAACCAGCTTCCTTTGTGATGATGCAGAGAGGATTGGGGGTTTAGGCAGTTTTAAAGATATATATCCATATTTTTCTCATGTTTATTATAAATAATGGAAAATAGACAATAAAGGGAAAATATTAACATCTGAAATTTCAACACAGAAGCTGGTGTAGAAAGCTCCCTAGGGGGGAATAATTAACATGATAGACACTTATGGTATTTTCCACCATTGGTAGCCACTAAGAGTCCAGAAACAAAAAATTCATCAACCACTGTATAAAATATATACAATGTCTAGTAATTGGGAGCTTGGCCAACCTGTTTTTCTAGGAAAGAACAGAAGGAAAAAATTAATTTTATAGGTCTAGTTCTTCTCATGCTACTATAACAAAATATACAGAATGCATATTGTATAACAACTGAAATGAATTTGGCTGTGACTCTGGAGGCTTGGAGGGTCTAATGTTGGGGTTATGCAACTGCTGAGGGACTTCTTGCTGTAGCGTTCATGCTGGAAGATACCACACAAGGAGAGGGAGAAAGAAGAGAAAGAGGAAAGAGAAGAGAAAGAGCAGGAGAGAGTAGCTGAACCCTGAACTCATCCCTTTTAAGGATCCCATTTGATTATACCAGTACTAATCCACTTGTGAGAACAGAGCTCTCCTAAGCAGCTCTTAAGGCCCCTATCTCTCAGCACTGTTGACTTGGGGATTAGGTTTCCGGTACATGAACTGGGGTAGAAAAACACATTCAAATTAACAGCAAAGTAATCTTACCAGGCATGTCTTCTCTGAGGCAATGTGACATGGGAACTGCACCATTACCCAGCATTTGTGGTAAAAGGCAATATAAATTGAAAGCAGCAGAGGTGTCACAAAGAGTTGGAGCAATTAGCCCTAATTAGCCCTGTTGCAAAATCAGTCTTCTTTCCCCCAGGAATTCTAAAGATACGGGCTATTATAAAAAGAGAAAAAAAGCTATGAATGCCTACATCTTCCACCACAATAGCTGTTAAGCTGCTCTGTAATTATTCATTTATTTGATTTCCTACTTTAAGTCAAGCAACAGGAATCAGATTTAATCCTTCTCTTCATTTTTTACTCCAGATTAATGTGGGACAAAGTATTGCTAAGTAAATAGTCATGAAATGGTAATTAACGACAGAGTCATGGTGCAGCTGTGGGCTGAGGACAAAGTACGTAATTACCAATCCGAAGGCTGACTGAACGTTAAAGACACTGTGTCTCCAACTAGAACCTTGGAGCTCACCAAGTTATTCGTAACATTAAACATGCTCTTGACCTGGCACCATCAGGGTTTGGTTGGTGTTTCAATTCCTGTCACATCTGTTCTGTTAGGCAGTCTATTAATCATGTGTCTGTCCACATCCTCCAACCATGTATCCCTGCTATAACGCAGTAAGCATTATTTAACTGAGACACTGGCAGTCGCTGTAATAAAAACACATGTAAAATAGAACTACGCCAGGGTTTCTCCACTTCCACCATGCATAACTAAATCTTACATTTATTTAGTTTTCTTAACTATTTAGAAAAGCAGATCAATGTACTAACTCAATTACAAGTCAGCAGTACAGGCTCTTTGAAATCCTATCAGTCAGAACTCTCTTCCTCAACAATCACCTGAGGGTACCCTTCCCTTGGAGCTGCTTCCACTCTTAGAATTCCTTCTCACTTTTCCTTAACGAATTAACATTCATTAAAAAAATTGCCTGAACTTTATGTTCAACTTGGAGGATAGCATGTGGCCACTTTGCGCCTCTACTATCCTTTCAAAAGCCGTTTTATAAGACTCTTACATAGCCTATTTGAATGTTTAAATATGCATATTTGTAAAAAAAATACTTTTAGAAGAGCTTTTTTTTTTTTTACTTTAAAATTCCTGTATTCCCATTTTTTTAAGAGTAAATTTAAGCTTTTCCAGGATTAGGTAGAATCTTTTTTTTTTTTTGGAGCAGTGTAATAAAGCCAGATTGAGGTAATAAACCAGAGAATTCAGTGGTAAGAGAAAAAGATGGCTGGTTAGGGGAGACAGGTTTAAAGGTGAAAACAGTTGCTTTGATGTAACATAAATTTTTAAATAAAACTGTGGTTTTCTGGCTGTAATTTCATATTTGCTGCTGGTAGCTCAGTAATTTACAGGGCTAGCGTATAAATCTGGCTGTATTTAAAAAGAGAAGCCTGGTCTAGCAACATCTGTGTCCTCAAGTGGATGGAACTGGCGGTTGAAAAACCAAAAGGAGAAATATGCAGAAAACTTACGGCAGAATGCATGATCTGGGATGGGTAGGGGTGGGGTGGGGGGAAGGGAAGGGGATATATGCCTGAACTGAATTGGAAAATGATGTATGAAATACACAAAGCATCAATAAAAAAAACAAAAACAAAAACAAAACAAAAACAAAAAAACAAAACAAAAAAAAAGGAGCCAGGGGCTACCCCCACCAAAAAAAAAAAAA